>CAOLHI010003940.1:0-142295 GCA_948474755.1 Ctenosaura bakeri | reverse complement strand
CAAAAATGGCAAAGACTAGGAATGACTACTGATGAAAATTAGGGAAGAAGGTGTAAAAGGAGGGTTAGAGTTAAATATTTAGAAAACAAAAATAATGACCACATATGGTTTACATAATTTTAAAGGGGGGTAACAACGATGTTAAAATAGTTAAAGATTTCTTGTAGTTTGGCTCAGTTATTAACCCAAATGGAGATTGTACTAAAGAAATTAGAAGATGGCTAAGGGCCTTTCTGCACTACACTGTTACAGTGCTATTATTCGACTTTCAATATCCTGTGGAATTCTGGGGTTTGTAGTTTACTGAGGCCAAAAAGCTCTTTGGCTGAGAATTCTAAATGTCCCTCCTTAAACTGCAAACCTCAGGATCCCATAGGATGTTGAAAGTGGAATCATAGCACTGTAACAGTGTAGTCCAGAAAGGCCCTAAGACTTGGAAAGACAGCTGTGAAGACAAAATCCTCAAATGCAAAATGCAAAGACATATAATGAAATACTAAAGTCAGAATCATCCCGATTTCTCTGTATAGTTTTGTATGGACAGTTAGGAAAACTGGCAGGAGGAAAATGAATTCATTTAAAATGTTGTGCTGAAGAGGAGCTCTATGGATCCCACAGATAGCTAAAAAGGCAAACAAGTAGGTCTTAGAGCAAATCAGGCCTGAATTCTAACTAAAAGTGACTAAACTGAGGCTGCTGTACTTTGGACATATAATGAAACACCCAGACTCATTGGAAAGGATGGTGAGGTGTGGTTAAGTGGAAAGCAGTAGGAAAAGAAGACTGCATTACAGATGGATTGATCTAATCTAGGAAGCCATGGCCCTGAGTTTTCAGGGCAGTTGGTAACATGGGCTCTTGGAGCCTTCTCATTCATAGGTGCTTTCCGCAACTCACCTTTTTGTGGAGCTGGGGTGTGGGGATTGCACGAGCAGCCTCTAGTGAGAGGCTCTTACATCCCGGTTCCTTCAGCTCTGCAGCTGCTGCCTACTTAAGCGAGAGCCCCTCTTCTTCCTTCCACAGTGCAGCCTGGGATTATCCCAGGCTGCGCTGGGGGCAGGAAGTGCGAGCACTGCGACTCCAGAGCTCTGCATGCACAGCAAGTGTGCACGGGGCCTCAGAGTGATGTGCGATCGTGCACCATTTTTGGCTCACAGCCAAAAATGAAATAGTGCGTGATTGGCGCCTGCCAGGCCCTGGAGTGTCACACAATTGTGAATGCGTCGTGTGGACCGCTCCTTGCAGTTGTGCGACGCTCCAGGGGCCCTTTCACATGGCAAATGCCGTGCGAAAAGGGCCATAGAGTCACTGTAAGCTGAAATTGATGGCAAAGAGCCACAACAACAAAATAGGTATTTGACAATCTGGCAGATCAGCAGACTCAAGAGGCAATGTTGTTATTTAACAACTTGCATTTTAGGCATAAATTGGATAAGAATTTCTGTGTAGGTGAATGGATGGAATGACAAACGGGAGATATTTCTCTTCGTCTTTTGTTTACCAGCTTGATATAACTGCAGGTGAAAAGTACAGTTGGCCCTCCATATCCACAGATTCTGCATCCATGGATTCAAGCCACCATGGCTTGAAAATATTAAAAAAAATCCAAAAAGCAAAACTTTTGGGTTGTTCTCCATTTTCTGTCAGGGACATCAATTTACTATGTCATTGCATTGTGGGCTTTGGTATCCACAGGACATCCTGGAACAAACCCAAGTGGATGCTGAGGACTCACTGTATTTATTTATTTATTTATTGGTACAACTAGGGAGGGAAAAGATTTTTGATAGTTTTGGAGTCCTGTTAAAATTACCTGTTTTGTATTTCCAGGGACTCACCGTGAGACAAAGCCCACCTTGCCTCCCAAATTCACACATTTACAGTGCTTGTGGTACACTTTGGAGAAATAAAGTGCTCTGTGCAAATGGCTAAAAATGCTTATTGATGAAAAATGCAAGCATGCTTTAGTTAATGGGGAAAATATGTACACAAATGCATATAGTAGTACAAGTGCATAAGGAAAAGCATACAGTAGGGGAAATGCATAGTAAAAAAGTGTATAAATTTTCATGTGGCAAGACAATAATGGATCCTTTCATGCTATACAGTTAGAGTGCTACTATTCCACTTTAACTGCTATGGCAACTTCCTGTTGGATTTCTGGCATTTGCATTTTAGGGAGAGGTTCAACAAGGATTCCATAGCATGGAAGTATGGCAGTTAAACTGTTATCGTAGTGCTATAATTTATGTAGCACCATTCTGAGAATTTGTTTCAAAATCAGGATGGAAGTGCTGTGGGCTTACTCCCTCCCTCTGCTTGCTAGAAGGCTTTAAAAAGAAAATAAAACACAGCTTTCATTTCCATGCTGGTTGTAGAGTAAGCCCTTGCACCTTGTGCTCCGTGAGTAACAAGGTAAGTCTTATTGCTGGACTCGTGGCAGGCTAACATTTTCTGGGACTATAGCAATTGTAGTCCCCCAAAAAGTAATTTTTCCCCAAGCTCTTTTGATGGGTTAATGTTTCATGAAACTAGGAATTTTGCTCTGAAAGAAAGAGGCAAAAATCTTCCCCAGGTGTAGTCAACACTAAAACCTTCGGGGAGGGCGTATCCTTGGGTTGCACCCTCGGTAGCTGATGGATTCCATGTCAGTTGATCAGGAAATTCCACTTTAAATTTTAGTCTGTGCCTTAACGGAACTATTTAAGGTGATGAACTCTGGCCACAAATTAAGTTCAGCTCTTTGTACAGCTTCTTTAAAGTTTAGACTAAAATTTAGAGTAGCCCCACCAACCAACTGGCAAAGATGCCATCAACTGCTACTGCACCTCACATCTGAACTGGTCTTCAGATTTCAGGGGAGATGTTTGCTTTGGTAAAGTCAATCTTAATGGTGCTTCTGCGCCTCATTGCATCAGTGAGGCTTAAGCACACCCCTCTTTACCTGGATTTGGGTCACAGAAAGTAAGCAGTGCCCTTCAGGTGATGGTGTATTTTGTAGTGTTTTATGCCTCCTCAAGCTTGAGGGAATTAGTTACTTATGGTAAAACATGAAGGGAGATTAATTACCATGGCAGGGTTATTCATTAGGTCGGTACACATCCCTGTCTTCTGGAGTGCCTTACCTGAGCACATGGCAGATGATGTGTTGCTATGCAAAAGAACAAGGTGTCTGTAATGGATATTGAGCGATTTAACTGCTAGCACTTACTTTCTCACACAGGGTTTTTTCTCCCCCTCTTTGCCTTACAATTACCTTTCCAGAGTCAACTATTTCAAGAGCTGCAGCAAACTGCTGTTACTTTTATGGCAGGCCTGGAAAACCAAATAAACAAAACCAGAGGTCGCTGATGTATTGGAAACCACTGGAGTTTGATAATCTGTGTGGCCTGCAGCTTAAGGAACATGGTTTTAGAACATGACTAAAATACAGGCTGAAAAAAACAGAGCTTGGGAAAGTTAATTTTTTTTATGGCAGCTCCCAGAATCCTGCAGCGGATGTGGTCTGTGCTGGCTGGGGGATTCAGGGATCTGTAGTCTGAAAAAGTAACTTTCCAAAGCTCTGCCAGAAGTGGTGAAAGAATGGAAAAGGTCACAGTATGGCCATTTCCGCACTAGAGTGTTATACTGCTATGATTCCATTTTCAACATCCAATGGAATCCTGGGGTTTGCAGTTTCTGCAAACCCCAGGATTCCATAGGATGTTGAAAGTGGAATCATAGCGCTATAACTGTCTAGTGCGGAAATGGCATATGCGTCTGGTTTGCAGTGTTTGGTTTGAGGGTGGAGGAGAGAATGATGCTTTTGGGTGGAAGTTGTAAATGTAAGCAACTATGATGGTCATTGTGGAGCAGTGTGTTTGGGTCAAGTAGAATGAAATGGTTTGTAAATTACTGTCTCAAATAAGGAAAAAAAAACCTGGCATGGGAAAACAGGAAAAGCTAGTATAAAACTTGTCTTTCTACTTTGGGACCGGTGTGGAGATTTAAACAGATGATTCAGAGACTCACCATTCTTCCTTCATATGATTGTTTACCTGTTCTGTATTTGCATGAATGTTAAACTTCTTGAGGACTGGCAAATATGCATATCATACCCATTTCCAAAGTAGGCTGTGTTTGTACACTACTTGTGACCTTTCTAGAAGGTCAGTTTTGCAGTATATCTTAGAAGCTCTGAAAGTTGGGGCATTTTTGTAGTAATAACAAGAAAGAGTCTTATGCCACTTTATAGCCTAATTTATTTTTGCATAAGCTTTCTTGGACACAGTCCTTTTGACCAGATGAGTGACCTGGAGTAATTTTATATTGTATCCCTTTCAGTTTGTATTTCTTATCATGTAAATATGTATCTTGGACTCGCTGGCCCTGTTGTTTGCTCAGTATTTGCAACAAATTTAACGAGGAGCTTTCATTGGTCTTGCCAAAGCAGAGCTAGGAACATTAGTTTAAAAAGTTAACCAGTTAGCATTATGTAGTGTTATGAGTATACCTCAGTTAACAGAAACTTTGGTACCAGAGGCAGAAATAATATGGAAAGAATAGAGATAGGTTCCTGCAATGCAAAAGGAAGAATAGCTTGAACATCTCTCAGCAGAGTTTTTATTCAGAATGAAAGGTATGCACATGTGAAATGAAACGATCAGGTCAGCCTTGTAGGATAAATGAAAACATTTTGAACTTTCCTTAAACCAGCACTTCTTCTAAAATGCATGTATGGATGATTTTTTCTTTCACCAATCTCCACTTTTCTTTTGATTTCAAATTTGGTGACTCAGAAACCCGCAGATCGATCCCTTTTTTTAACGTGTTGGGAGTAGCTGGTGAGGCAAGCTAATTTGCTCTCCCATTTTAGTCTGCCATGCTGTTCACTCATGCTGAATAAGAGATTCTGGAGGCAGCTGGTGTTTACCTTGTCTGTTGTAGGCTGACACACACAGCTATAGTAGGATCAGCTAAAGTAGAGTTCCATTCTTTCCCACCTCAAAGTTTATTGTATTGTTTACTAGAGATATGCTTCCCCAAAGCTCTGTGTTTCTGCAGCCCTCTTTCACCATCTTCCCAGTGCCAATGCTGCTAAAAAAACTTCCCAGTAGAGAGAGGACAAGAAGCAAGGAGGGACTGGGCAAGCATAAAGGATTTTGTAAAAAGAAGCTTCTTTCTCAGCTGGTTTGTTAACTGAGGTATTCTTATATTTCTAAACATATGCTGGCATCCTATTAGTGACATACACTGGTGTAATGACAGCATATGTCTTTTTTCTGGTTACAGTAGAGGGAGGAATTCATCTCCTCCCCTGCACAATGAGTCCCCCTCATTGACACTCACCTGTGACCTGTATGGGATCCTCCAACTCAGCCATTGAGACCCAGCATAGTATAGTGGTTCGAGCGTTGGACTACAACCCTGGAAACCAGGGTTCGGTTTTCCATTCAGCCATGGAAACCCATTGAGTGACCCTGGGTGCATCACATATTCTCGGCCCCAGAAAACTCTCTGATAGGTTTGTCTTAGGATCTCCATAATTTGGAAATGACTGGAAGACGCATAACAAGAACAAACACAACCATTAAGTGACTGGTGGAGAGCAAAGGATGGTGGAGAAGCATCAGACTGTGTTCCTATAGCCAGACACACAATGACATCCACCAAGAACTCTGCAGAACACCTGGGAGGTCCTTGAGGATGTCTTTGTGAGGCCCACAGGCAACAGGGGAACAGGGAGATAAGAGGGAGCTTCTTCTGGGCAGAACACTACATTCTGTCTTTCTGTGCAGGATCCTGGCCTAGTTAACATGCTTCGCATTACTTGTGACATTATGAGGAACATGTTAGGAGCAAGTTACTTACGTTTTACTTTTTTTAAACTTAAAAAGAAACCCATAAAAGGTAAAATTAGGCGAAGTATCTCCCAGTCTCCCCAGGTTTTGTCCCAATGCAGCACTTTGAAAATAGTATTGCTGAGTCCACAAAAAAGTAAAAGTGTTAATAGTCATGATAGTATTTTTGCAAAAGAACTGTGGTCATTGTTCTCTCAAAAAGTAGTGTCTTGCATGTCACTTCATTACTTGTGATGTGTGACTTCCAAGCTGTCAAAGCTGGCATAGAAGATGCTGCTGCCATTGATGTACCTTATTTTGGGGTGTGTTCATAATTAATAGTTAATAGTTTGAACTTGACAGGCTTGTAATTTTACTGGTTTGGAGCTGGGGAAAGAGTAGAGTTAAGATCCTTTCTGACAACTGTTGCAATTCCAATTTTGTGAGAAAATTTGGAACTCCTTCTTCATGCCAGAGGGTGTTGGCAGGCTGATCATGGCAAATGTGCCAAGCAGCAATTTGGAAGCTAGTGTATTAACTCGCATCTTTATAAAGACAAGAATTTGGTTGCTCTCTCAAAATCTCAGGAGCTAGTAACATGGGCTGTGGTAGAATGTCACGGCTTGCAGAAGGCAATTTGTTCTTTGACCTGAAATTTGTATGGACATGATAGTGTAGATGTCCTTGTATTGTATGTTCTTTGCTACCTACCTCTGGTCCAAGGGTGGGCAGTGTGGCCCTAGAGCGACATCTGACCCCAGAGGCTGTGTCTACAACCCTCATCCCACCCATACTCTTCAGATTTCCCTTCTTCTTCCCACTTCCAAAAAAAGAAAGAGTAAATAAAGAGAGCCAGTGTGATGTTGTGGTTTGACTAGGATTTTGGGAGACCAGAGTTCAAATCCCCACTCTGCCATAGAAACTCATAGATGACCTTGGACAAGTTAAGATATTCTCAGTCTGAGGGAAAGACAGTGCGATACTGCTGAATAATTCTGAAAATAACTATAGTGTTATGATTTCAGTGTTCAACTTGACTAAGGGAGACCAGAGTTTGAATCCCCACCATGCCATGAAATCCATTTGGGTGATCTTAGGCGATTCATGCTGTCTCAGCCTTGAAGTAAGGCAATGGAAGGAAGACAAATCTCCTCTGAACAATTCTTGCCAAGGGGGGAAAAAAACCAGTGATTAGGTTTTCATAAGTTGGAGTTGATTACAAGGCACATAAAAACAAATATGCATTTCCTATCCTTGAAGTCCTTGATTTTGTTGATCTCTGGTGTTTCCTGGTCTCAGTGTCTTAATCTTCACAAAATCACTCTGATTAGAGTTAACTGGTTTTTATTGCACCTGGCTATCAGACTAACATTGCCACAGTGCAGTTGAACCTTAAACTTGATTTCAAGTTACCTTGAGTTGGCCTTCGCTTGTGAGGCTGATAACTAAAGTTAGGGTCCGTGTGCAGAGTTGTGTAAGTGTGGAGAAGGTAAAGTTCAGCAACAGACCCCTCCCTGTCCCTTGAAAATAAATGAGGAACAATGCAAGACTAGAGCAGTCACATTTCAAGTCTTGGACTCTGGCTGGTTCAGTTTTAACACCACCAATATAATATTTTATTTCAGCCATTTCCCAACAGTCTGGACATGATCATATAATATCTCTTAATGATGTGACTCCTATGCTTGGAGTTGAGTGAGGGTACACTTCCTTCCCCCCCAACACCTCTCCTGTTGCTGGCATCCATTAGATATCCACACAGGATTTGAAATGTGGTGCTAGAGGAGAATTCTATAGATACAATGGACAAATAAATGCATCTTGGAACAAATCAAGTCTGAGCTTTCCACAGAAGCTAGACTGACCAAACTGAGCCTATTATGCTATGAGACAAGATGACTCATTAGAAAAGATGATAAAGCTTTTAAAGTGGGAGGCAGTAAGAAAAGAGGGAAACTGTATTACAGGTGGAAGGAAACCATAGCCCTGAATTTCCAAGATTTTACCAGGGCTGTCAGTAATAGGATGTCTTGGAGGTTTTTTTATTCATAGGATAACATCAGTCAAAGCTTACTTCATGACAATTAGCAACATAATTTTGTGGACTTAGCCAATTCTGAGTCTCAATAAGAGTTTATCTGAGTAGTCAGTTGTGGATGCTAGAACATGGGACTTAGAAAGAGTGATCCTGAGTGTATGCTTGGAGCATTTTGCTCCTCACCAGTACTTTCTTGCTGTAATCTGCAGTTATAAGAAACTAGCATATATACCCGGCATTGCCCAGGATTTTATTTTCTTATAGGTAATACTTGTTAGAAAGATTTAAGACCCTATGTCTCTAATTCCCCAAACTGTTTTGTCCAGTATCTGTTAACTTTTCCTCATATTCCCCAATCTAATCTGTATTCAGAGTTATACAGAAGCTGGGTTCCTGAGGGAATACACTGCCCTCCTGCTTGCTGCTAGGCCTTGTCTCCATAGCAGCTGGTCAGGCCCAAAAGCTCTCTGGCTGAGAATTCTAAAGGTCCCTCCCTAAACTGCGAATCCCTAGGATTCCATAGAATCTTTTTAGGCAGCCAATCATATGAGGTCTTTGCCACAGATAGACAAAACTTTTACTTTTATATATTAGACATGCTGGAGTGGGAGGACCTGAGCTCTTGGTTGGATTGAATTCTGCCGTCTCTTTATAAATTAGTTGCTTCACTCTGCTGCGTGACACTTGTAATCATGTTGTCTTTTGAACATAATATCCTGTGTTATAAAGGCGTCATAGATCTCTCATAATCTTGATGGTTGCAGGTGTGTAAGATAAACAGTGACTGATAACCTAACAGTGCCAAGTGAAAAATAGATATAGGTCATTTAATATATATGGATTGATACACAATAGTAGAATCATATTAAAATGAATGCACTTGATAGAAAAATGAGAAAGAAGTAAGAACTGTAATATCCAAAAGTTTAAGTTGAGTAGTAGGGATCTGCACACTTTTGGAGTAGAAATGGACTACAGATGAAGTATGACAGAAATGAAAATGTTATGAATTTCGCTGGCTCACTTGCAGTCAGTGAAGAATAGAACTCCAAGTGTGTTATACTTTAATTTGAAAGGTTGCTCAGGTAACGTGGAGCAGAGTTGATGAAAAGCTGAAGCGGAAATCTCAAAAGTTGCAAAATAGGAAAGACATCCCACTGGCGTCAGTGGACTTTATTTCCAAAATAAGAGTGTTTATAAAGGAGCTGCATGTTTTAGATCATGCAGTCTTACCTGCTGGATGACACCCAGATTATGTCAAAATTTATAGGAGAACAACTGTAGCTCAGTGGTAGTGGATATGCATCACATTCAAAAGGTCCCAGATTCAAACTCTGGCAACCTCATTTGGGGAAAGTATTGCACATCTCTTTGATATAAATGACCTCTGAGATATTGGATAGTTGCTGCCAGTGAGGGTAGCTACTATTGGGCTAAACAGGTGCAAAGTCATATTTGGGGCAAAACAGCTTCCTAAGCACCAAGGAAAAAAATGCTGAACTTTACAACAGGTTAAATAACACAATCACTTTTTGGGTCTACGACTCCTAGTCGTAGACTCCTTCAGCCAAAGGAATGTCATCCTCCAAAGTAACATTTTTCAGCTCTGCTAAATCATATTCGTTTGTTTATGTTTCTTTAAATTTTCAGTAATTCACTCTGCTTATAGTAATGATAGTAACAAAAGGGTTGCCAAGTGAAATAAGGGGAATGGGTTCTGCACCTTTAACAGTTGTGCAAAAGAGGAAATTTCAGCAGGTGATACTTGTCACACAAGCTTCACCTGCTGAAATTTCCTCTTGTTTTTTATTTCACCTAGCCCTTAGTGAGGGACAAGGAAATATACAGATCACTGAACTTCCTCTTCTGATTTTCTGGCCACTGGGAGGCCTATATAGTATGGAACAGTTAACTGTTAATTTCTCTTTAAATTTTCAAATGTATAGCAGCAACCATGAAGATGAGAAATTTGCTTTTCAAATGAGCAAAATGTTTGGATGTTCTCAGGACCTCTGATGTGGTTGCTATCAGATGTACTATTTTCTTTCCCTTCTTATGTGAAAACGTAGAATAGACCCAATCTATCCTGCATTAACTATGGTAGTGGTGGGTTTTGGGAAGCTATGGATACAAACGTGATGCAAGTCCACCAGACAAATTAAGTTACTGCCTGTTTGCACTTCTCTGGCCTGCTGTCTTCCTGGACCATCTTACTCCACTCTGTAAGCAAGTAACAGAAGGAGATGGTTGATGTGTCCTTATTTTTTCTAGCCTGCCTTTTGACTTGAAATCCTGACTGTACTCTACAGTGCAGTGCGTCTTGATGGCAGCTTTATTTATATTGTTGAGTGTCTCATGACCTGCTTGGACATGTAGTAGGACTTAAAAAAAAAATCCATCTGCAGATTTGTGTTCATACCATGTTGTGAACAAGTTGTTCTGCACTGTAAGCATCAAGAGTTCCTGGAGTGACTCTGGGCGCTGAGGTTCTAATTTTGTTGCCTTAAGCAGGTTCTGCTGCTTTTCTTGTTTACTTGCTGTGGCTCCTGTATTTAAAAAAACCCCCAAATGAATTTGTGTGATTGTTATGTTTTTCTCAGTTTTGCCTACTGTCACAATCCTTGTTTTTTGTTGTGAAATGTTTGGAGTTACATGTGCGTGCAAATCCCATTCCATTCTGCTATCTGTTTTGAGAGAAACAGTAGACCTTTGCATGTGATCTGATGGAGTGCTTTGTAAATGTCCCACATGCAAATTGCAGGGAAATGGCACGTTATTATTATTATTACTACTATTATTAATTTTAATTTATAACCTACCTTTTCTCTGTGATCAGGATGCAATATGCTTAAAAATATTAAAAAATTCGACATTAAATTAAAAGGAAACAATTAAAAATATTAAAATATTTAAAATGCATTTAAAGCAGTGTAAATCAGTACCATTTAAATCATTGTAGCACCCACTTACACATATTGTTGTTATTAATTGTTATCAACTGTATTTATCTCTTTCCCTTTCCCTGAGAGTGAGACTCAAGGCAGCTTACAAGCATTTTCCTTAAAATCTTTCAGTTCCAAAAGCCTTTCTGAATCTTCACTGCTGATGGAAGGACAGCAGGGAAAGGACTATTCTAGAATCCTTAGGGAAGGAGTTCTAGAGCCTGGGGCAGCCACTGTATTTGCATGTTCCTATCAGCTGTGCCTGGGAAGGTGGTGAAACTGAGGCCATTTCTGCACTAGACTGTTATAGCGCTATTATTCCACTTTCAACATCTTATGGAATCATGGGGCTTGCAGTTTAGGGAGGGGCCTCAAGGCAAATTCTAGGATTCCATAGGATGTTGAAAGTGGAATAATAGCACTATAACAGTCTAGTGCAGAAGTGGCCTGAAACAAGGGTCTTTCTTGAGGATCTCACGGTCCAGCCAGGTTCATACCAGGAGATTTGGTGTGTCAAGATAGCCTAGACCTAAGCAATATAGTGCTTTATAGGTTACAACCAACACTTTGAATTGTGTCCAAAAACAGACTGGCAGCCAAGTGGAGTTGCTGGAACAAAGGAGTGCTGTAATATCTGTGTCAAAACCTCTCAGTTCGGAGTAGGACAGGGGGTGGAGATGTCTCTGATCAATGATATCCAATTAACCCCTCTCTCTTTTTAGGTCATACCTCTCAGTCCACCATGGCTTAAAGGTAGTGCCCATTGGATTTAAAACACATTGGTGTGTGTGTGGGGCGGGGAAGAGTCTGTTTCAAATACTTCTTCCATATACTATGCTGTTGTAGAATCCTTGAAAATAGGCTTATATTTAGGGATTAAGGCTGAGTTAAAAATTACCCGTAGGTGGCCAGATGCTGCTGTCTGCAAACAGAGTCAATGCCTATTGCTGTACTACCCAACCCACAGTCCCTTGCTCTGGCAGAAAATATGATAGCAATTGTGCTGCACAGGAGCGTTATACATCTTCCCCTATATATTGCAGGCAATGAGCAATGTGAGAAGGTTTTCTATGCTTTGCTGCCCTTAGTTTGTGGCATACCTTCCCTTAGAGGCCAGATGGATGCCACTGCTGATGTCCTGGTATCAAGTAAGACATATTTTTTTTTAAACCAAAGCCTTTGGGGCCTAATTATGATTCATATTTGCTCATGTGCCTGGTGTTAAATTGTCTTAAACCATAGATGGACAAGGTGCAGTCTATAGGCTTTGCAAGGTATCCCAAAGACTGTTTTTGTGCCCACCCTAGGGAAGGAAATAGTATTTGCATTTGTCTTTTTTTTTCTTCTGCCAAAAGTCTGCATTTTGGCCCCCTCTTGGGCCACGTTAAGCCAGGAGAGGCCCCTTTTTTAAAGGGAAAAAAAAAAAACCCAGGAAGTGAATAGAAAATGAATTCCATTCCCTTCTGTTGTTAAAAAGGTCCTGCCTTGGGTCTAATATGGCCCTATGGGGCTGAAAACATTGTGAAAAATGCCCTCCCTCCACCATGCCCTCTAGCATTCACCTGGGGGCATTTAGGGATAATTTTATTTATAGGGAGGGATGCAGTATCTGTGGGGATGCAGCTCTCCAAGGTCTCCTGGGTGGCGAAAGCGGCCCCCAGCCCCTCACAAGCTTGTCTTAAATGGTTTCATAGAATCATAGAATCATAGAAATGTAGAGTTGGAAGAGACCACACGGGTCATCCAGTCCAACCCCCTGCCATGCAGGAACACCCTCAAAGCACTCCTGACAGATGGCCATCTAGCCTCTGCTTAAAAACCTCCAAGGAAGGAGCCTCCACTACACTCCGAGGCAGCAGATTCCACTGCCAGACAGCCCTGACTGTCAGGAAGTTCTTCCTGAGGTTCAGGTGGAATCTCCTTTCCTGCAGCTTGA
The DNA here is from genome assembly GCA_948474755.1 of Ctenosaura bakeri. Lineage (NCBI taxonomy): Eukaryota > Metazoa > Chordata > Lepidosauria > Squamata > Iguanidae > Ctenosaura > Ctenosaura bakeri. The sequence continues at coordinate 129,560 of CAOLHI010003940.1, read as the reverse complement.
ATCCATTGCTCCTTGTCCTGGTCTCTGGAGCAGCAGAAAACAAGCCCTCTCCTTCCTCTACGTGGCATCCCTTCAAATATTTAAACATGGCTATCATGTCCCCTCTTAACCTTCTCTTCTGCAGATTAAACATACCCAGCTCTCTAAGTCTATCCTCATAGGGCATGGCTTCCAGGCCTCTCACCATTTTGGTCGCCCTCCTCTGGACTTGCTCCAGCTTGTCAATATCCTTCTTGAATTGGGGTGCCCAGAACTGGACACAGTATTCAAGATGAGATCTAACCAAAGCAGAGCAGAGTGGCACCAGTACCTCCCTCGATCTAGACACCATACTCCTATTGATGCAGCTGAGAATTGCATTGGCTTTCTTGGCTGCCGCATCACACTGCTGACTCATGTTCAGCTTGTGGTCTATGAAGACTCCTAGATCTCTTTCACACGTACTGCTATCCAGCCACGTGTCCCCCATCCTATATTTCTGTATTCCATTTTTTCTACCTAAGTGTAGGACCTTACATTTCTCTCTGTTGAATTTCATTTTGTTTGCCTTGGCCCAGCTCTCCAATCTATCCAGGTCATTTTGAATTTTGATCCTGTCCTCTGGCGTATTAACAACCCCTCCCAATTTGGTGTCATCTGCAAATTTGATGAGCATGCCCTCTATTCCTTCATCCAAGTCGTTGATAAAAATATTGAACAGCACTGGGCCCAGGACAGAACCCTGCGGCACCCCGCTAGTCACTTCTCTCCAGGATGAAAAACAGCCATTCGTGATCACCCTTTGGGTTCGGTCGGTCAACCAATTACAAATCCAACTAACAGTAGCCCTGTCCAGCCCACATTTTACCAGCTTCTTTGCAAGAATGTCATGGGTAACTTTGTCAAAGGCCTTACTGAAATCGAGGTATGCTACATTCACAGCATTCCCTTCGTCTATCAAGCTAGTAACTCTACCATAAAAAGAGATAAGATTAGTCTGGCATGACTTATTTTTGAGAAATCCGTGTTGACTTCTCGTGATTACTGTGAGAAGTTTCAGTTGACTTTAAATGGTCTTGTTTTAACTCATCAGATTGTTTAATAGGCTTTTAGTTTGTCTAAATTCTTACTGTGGCCATTTCTGCACTTCACTCTTACAGTGCGATTATTCCACTTCCAACATTCTGTGGAATCCTGGGGGTTGCAGTTTAACGTAAACTGCAAACCCCAGGATTCCATAGGATGTTGAAAGTGGATTAATCGCGCTATAAGAGTGTAGTGCGGAAATGGCCTGTGTAAAATTTTCCATTTAAATTGATTTCATTGAGTGCTGCCCTGAGATCTACAACTACAGCAACAGCAGATGATGATGATTGTAATGATGATGATGCCACTGATCCCTCTGTTCTTGGGAAAATGTAGTGAGGCATACGAGCTACTATGTAATTGCTGTCACATTCCTCTTTCTTTCGTGTAAGTCCTGACTCTTTGACAGGTTAGGGACCAGAGCGCTGCTGAAAAGTGGAAATTGTTGAAACGTGGAAGCAAATTGACTTGGTGCTATCTTTTTCTTCAGTTTATGTGCCGAATTGATTGAGAGAAAAAGCAGCACATGTTCCCTTGTTCACAATATGCTCTTTTGACCCTTCTCATTTATATGCACAGTCGAAAGAGCAGACCACGTATCAAATAGATAAGTTTTGCTTGTAATTGAAAAGGGTCAAAAGAGTGGATCGTTGAAAAGCAAACCGGCAAAAAGCATGCTGTGCCTATATTATGATCTGTGATTTTGATGGGCCAGGGCAAACAAACAAAAAAACTACAAAAATTAACTTTCAAAACCAAATTTATGCCTCAAATAAAGGTGTTTAAAAACATGGAGCATGGAAAGAAGGCATGGTAAGAGACTTCCAGTGGATGGAATCTAGCATCCCCTCAGTGTAGTGTAAATATCCATAGATGGTGATAGGCTGTGCCACCACAATGCCACCCCCATGTAAAAACAGCAATAACACATGTGAAAGAGTGGGTGTCGAAGGGAGAATGCCTATAATTAATGCTAGCCAATTACCCCCCCCACTCCATTTTTAGGTCATACCTCTTAGTTAATAATAGAGGTATTGGCCATTGGATTTAAAATAAGTAGAAAAAAGAGGCTGCCTTTTGAGTTTGCCCAAACTGACAAAATAACATGGGTTTTAAAGGAAATTCAACTGAAGAGTCTTGAAATAGACTTTTTGAGCAATAAGAAATTTAGCAATGTGATAATTTGTGGCTATGGTTACTAGTAATTCTAGTAGGATTGCTTGGTTGGATCTAAAGACAGAATAATATTTTTTTTATCTTTTTTTTCTTTTGTTACAGTTTGACTTGGGGAGGGTCAGAACCCTCCTGTGTTTTAGCAAGTTAGCGTTCAGTGTTCTAGTGAGTGTTAACTGTCTTATTTTAGTGTGTTAGCTCTTTTTCTTTTTTGTGAATGTATAGTTCTCTTATTGTGATTATGATTTTGACTATAAATTAGATTGCCTGTTTTAAAACTAGCAAGTAAATATTTAAAAAAAAAAGAGGCTGTTTTTGAGCATTGCACAGCCATAATGCACAATATTGCTGTATGCACAACTTTGCTTGCACTGCTGCCAGAAGAATATGTTTATTGAGCAACGACAAATAATTTGCCCTGCAAGTGCGCTATGGCCTACGCATGCATATTTCACTAACAAGATGCCAGACAATGACTGTAGTGCTTTACTACGTTTCTCAAGAGAGAAAATGCAGTTATCTTGCTTACTTATTGAAACAAAAATGCTGTCTATCTATTCTCTGGCACTAGCAGACAGAAGCCAGGAGTAGTGTTGAAAATGGGTTACCAAGGTTGAAAATGAGCTACCACCCACAGTATGTCTTCTGAAGGAATGTTCTGAAAATGCCATCATTTTTGATGCTTGGTGAATTAAGTGTGAATGGATATTTAATTCTGCTTAGAAGAACAAATTGACTTGTGATACTTTTCTGGGACCATAGACTGAGCCAGAAGATGATTTTTAGTTTCTGCCGTGCAGAAAGGGAAAAAGTGACTATATGTCCTTTTCCTTTTTGGCTTGCTAAAGTTTTCTTTAATTAGAGCATTAGCAAAGAAAGGTAAGTGAGCTATTTTTGGTTTACTGCAGAAAGCCTCCATAATGTATTGGTGAGAATGAGTGTAAAGGAACAATGGGGAAAAATACCTCACTTTGAAAGTGGTTAATTAGGCATTTATTAGTTTGTTTAATTTATATCCTGCTTTTCTTCCAGCAGTATTTTTTGGGGGTGCACTATATATGCTTAAGCATACAGGGTTGAGCAATAATACACACCTTAAAGAAACACTTGGAGAAGAATTTGTAGACTATGGAATTTAATTTTCTCCCATTCCATAAAATATAGCAGGAAGACGTGGAACCATCTGTGTGTTTTAGGGGCCAATCTGCAAATGTGTGCAGAATTTTAGAGGCACCCATTTTTTCCAGTCCTTTCTGTGATGTACAGAGTCCTCAAAAGGGTAAGAATTGAGGATTTGTGGAGAACAGCAAAGAAAGAGGAGGAGGAGAATGCAAGGAATTATTACTTGATTGATTGCAATTATTACTTGATTGATGGGTTGATGCATGGGCTGCATCAACAGGAGTGCAGTGTCTAGGTCAAGGGAAGTGATAGTACCACTCTATTCTGCTTTGGTCAGAGCCCACCCAGTATATAGTTCTGGGCACCACAATTCAAGAAGCTGGAACATTTCCAGGGGAGGGGGACCAAAATGGTAGAAGGCCTGGAAACCATGCCCTATGAGGAGAGGCTTAGGGAGCTGGGTTTAGCTTGGAGAAAAGGAGGTTGGGAGGTGACATGATAGCTATGTTTAAATATTTGAAGGGATGTTATATGGAGGATGGAACAAGCCTGTTTTCTGCTGCACCAGAGACTAAGCCACAGAGCAATGGCTTCAAATTTCAGGAAAAGAGATTCCATCCAAGCGTTCAGAAGAACTTCCTTACAGTAAGAGCAACTTGACAGTGGAATGCACTGTCTTGGAATATGGTGAAGTCTCTTTCTTTGGAGGTTTTTAAACAGGCTGGATGACCATCTGTCAGGTTTATATATAGAGCCAGTATGATGTAGTGGTTTGAGCATTAGACCTTGGAGATCAGGGTTTGATTCCCTATTCAGCTAGTGAAACCCACTGGGTGACCTTAGGCTCACCACACCCTCTCAGTCCTAGAAAATCCTGTGATGGGTTGCCTTAGGGTCTCCATAAGTCAGAAATGACTTGAAGGTACACAACACAACAACAACAGCATGATCTTTCACCTAGTCTGGACACAAACAATAATCTTATCTCCCTGTCCACATGCTCACCCAACATGTGGAGCAGAGCACACCTCTTGTCTTCAGGCCTATATATTTACCTTTTGAAATGGCTTCTGCATAGGATTTGAGACCCAATGGAAACTGAGAACTTTTGGCTTCTCAATAGTACAGTGGGTGAAAATGAAACACTGCCATTATTTATCAGAGCTAGATTAACTGTCATTGTAAGGGCACAGGTCCTGTTACATGGTGTCTCTGTGGTGTAATGTAATTTATATCAGCACTGTTGGCTGGTGAAAGTCAGGTTACTTGAGCTGGCCACCTTTTGACATTGCCCTGTGTAAGGATCAATGTGCTTCTGACTCCCTTGGTTACTTGCTGCTGGATTGTACCAGTCATTTTATCTAACCGTTGGTGTACCGCTGATGGCTGCAGGGCCACGGCTACTGATGTGCATACAAAACTGTGGCAACCTGTGGAAAGACTCCAGTAGAGATGCTTAGCTCTGAGAACTTTAGCACTCACTGCTATCAGCATTTTAGGTTACCGTGGTGGTAAAAATAAAGCTGAGCTAAACAGATTGTAGCTGGGTGCTTGTGTGATAGAATGTTCTTCTATTAAAAAAATCTTGCACAGAGAAAACTAGTAGACCAGAGAGAAGGCTAGGCTAGAATTCTTCAAGCTGACGTCTGTTTTTCTGTGTGGAGGAAGTGCATTTAATAAAGAGTAACTGTTCAGTTTTGTTAGACCTAGTGTTGGGGGTGTAGCAAAGGACAGGGGTAAAACTATGGCATTGTTTCCCCCATGAAATTTTCCTTCAGTCTCCAAATTTGTAGCACTGCTATAAGTTAAAACTTCAGTTGAGCATTTGAAAATACAGTTTAGGCATCCAAAGAAAAGGGGTTGGCAGATTTACCAAGGGAATGCAAACACAGCAAATACAGTAATTCTAGATGTGAATGATTTTTGGTGGCTCACTCTCTGCAATGCCAGAAATTTGGAACTGAATGGGGGCAATGCCATCATTTCACCATTTCACATCTTTCTCCCCTGCATAGTGTGTACATAACTAAAAAAAAGACAGAAAAGGAATAATAGAAGAAATATGAGAACACAGATTTCTATAAAATTTGCACTTGCAAGTTTAGATATGTATGTGTAATTACTGCACTTTAGATAAATATGCTAGACATTTCACCATAATGGAGAAGACTATGAACAGGTGACCTTTGTCTGCCTTTTCATTGTGCTAACCAGGAGTAACTCTTGGTGGACAACTTCAAGGCCTCTCTGCTCTTCCTTTCTGTATTTCTTTACATAGGAGTTTGACCTTCAGATAGGACACTGCCCTCTGAAAGCCTTTTGGACAACCTGACATGAGGCATCCTAGATGCAGGTTTCCAGCTTCAGTGAGTAATAGGCTTTAGTGTGAACATTTTGCTGAGCTGATTTAAGAAACTTGGACTCCCTATCTAGCATCATCTGGTCCTGGTCCTAGGGCACTTAATTCCACTTACTAGAGTCATAAGAACTTCGAGATAGTGGATGCAGATAACCACGTTTTAGTATTATTAGCTTCCTGTTACCTTTAAGCAGCTATAGATTTAGAATAGAACTTGTGTGTCAAGGAGCTTATTGTTAATAGATTTCTCTCCAAACCTGTTTGTTCAGCTAAGCGGCCTCGTAGCTCAACAAGAGCATGGTCACTCCATGGAAAATACTGCTGAGGGTATATGTAATTGAAGGCTGATTTATTATACCACCGCTTCTAGTGTGCAAAGTCTGTTGTAATCATTATACCGTTTGTCTTTGCAATAAAGCCTGGAGGTGGTGCTTTTCTTAACAGAAGGTGAGCTGATGGTGAGAGATAAAGGTCTTGGACCAAGGTCAGTCTCTCAGCTCATGGCAGAGTGAGGATCTGAAACCAGGTCTCTTTTATTAACCAGTGTTGATTCTGTAACTCATGAGCTCAATATGGATCATCATCAGCTCAGTGCATTCTCCTTGATGATTCTGTGCCAAGCTAACTCAGATATCCTGCCAATTTTATTTGCATAATTTCATTCTTCTTCCTGTGCTCAATGAGAAGGCACAAAACTATGCCAAATGTGAAAGCCCTGCCCACAGCAAGTCCTATTTGGTCAGTTTCCTGCAGCCCCTTCTCTTCCTGTCTTTCCTGGTTTTCGAAATCTCGCAAAGTATTTTCCACACTGTGTAAAAATTGCCTTTACGGTAAGGGTGAGAATCATGTGGTCATCCATATGTGGTTGGACTGCAACCCCCAGAATTCTGGCTGTTGTGTCTAGGGCTGCTGGTATTTGTAGTCCAACCACATCTGGAGGACTATATGATTTACACACCTGCTTTAAGGAGCAAAATTTTGCTTTTTCTTCAAGTGGCGGTGGCGATTTTCAGTATACTGAAGTCTATGTCTAGGATGAATTTCTTGTGCTTGTGTTGTGTGCCTTCAAGTCATTTCTAATGTATGGCTGCCCTAAGGTGAACCTGTGATGGTGTTTTTTGGGGCTGAGAGTGTGTGACACACCCAAGGTCACCCAATGGGTTTCCATGGCAGAGCGAGGAATTGAACCCTGGTCTCCAGCATTGCAGTACAATGCTCAGCCACTACACCATGCTGGCCTACCACTGTAAAGTTGTAGATTAAGTCCAGGCCTGATTCTTGTCATGTGTGCCCTTCATTTTCCCTTCTTCCAAGGTCTGAACCTTACTGTTAGTCCCAATTAGAGTAGTCCTATTGAATAACATTGATGTTACATAAGTGCTGATGTACTAAGTTGCTGTTGATTCAGTGGGACTAAAAACTGGATTTAGGCCTGATTTCATATATCATTCTCATTATTTTTAGGGTTAGTTCTTTATTTTTGTAGGTTTTTAGGAAGCACAGAATTAGTGGGCCCAGGACTGTTTCCATATATGAGAAGGTACTCATCAAGTATTCTCTGGTAGGTGTTTTCGTACCCTCCAGCATTTTGCAGAAAAAAAAAAGCTGAGACATATGTGCCCAAGCAACATCAGAATGTGGTCAAGGTGGCAAAATGTATCAACGAGGAAGAACAGACAAGCTAAGAGAGGCTGCGGCAGTTTGCTTTTGACTGAGCCTAATGAGATGGGCAAGATTCTACCTGCTTCTCTCCCTGCTACTGAGTAAATTAAATGCAAACCACTTTTGCTCTTTGAACTCAGTTTTCAGCCATTGAACTAAGCAGAGAACAAAAGGAGAAGGGCGAGAATAAGACAGAAACTGGGTTATATTAAGAATAGCAGGGAAAAAAATGAAATGACATAGGATTCATCAGGATTGTCCTTGCAAAATTAAGAAGAAGGGTATGCACTTTCATCTTTTGGAGGGTGTTGGCTACTAAGAGATAAAGGTATTTTTCTGCTGCCCTGCAAATTTCCCACAGTACACTTGATGTAGTGTCGTTGTGGGATTGAAATGATGGCATTGAGATAGTGACTCCAGTCTGTTTGGTACAGAGGGCCCAAAGAGTGCTATGGAGGGCCATGTGGCACTAGGCGCTGCCTAGGCTCTGTGACCCTGAAAACTACTCCAGGATGCTGCAAGGTGATGTTGGGTGTAAGAAACCCTTGCATTGGCCTTCCATTGGCACTGCTCACCACTTGCTTGCACCCTCCTCTAGTGACAGCTGTTGTTCCTCTAAGTTGACTCAGAGGGAGGGTGCTGCACCTTTTTATGTGGTGGCTGTTCGATCTGCCCCTTTTGCTGCTGCTTCTCCTTCTTTTAGGGGCTATCACCTGTTGGAATGGCAGCAGATAAACAAATGGATAATTGCTGCATAGAAAGAGCTCTAAGATGGTGGGGATGGGTTTGCATGTTGAGGAGTGTACACATGGCTAAATAAAATGGCAGCAGCATCCAAGAGCTATTTTATTGACTTAGGCCCTTTCTCCAGCTTACCTGCATCCTGCAGCATCCTGGTGTCATCCCATCAGTGTCTTTGCTGAGATGGAAGCCTGTCCCGAATGCTCCCTGCTGCATCTGGTCAGCTGCTGGCGGATGGCAGTGTTTGGGACTGCAGTGCAGCCAACTTTTTCCTGTGCTGCACTGAGGAAGGAAGGACCTTGATAGCACTTCCACCCTTCCCGCATGGCCCTAGCCAACACAATTGAGCCTATCACTGCATTTTTTTTCTGGTAATAGTATAATACACTATTGCAATGCTGGGGACAGGACTGGAGTGGGACTGTGACGATGTCATGTGGTACATATGTCATGGACCAGCTTCAGTGCATCCCCATTCCAGGATGGGGCTGTAGTATGGAAATGGCCTTAGACTCTGATTTGACGGTGTTTGGACCCTGGGATGTGCCCAACAGTATTACCACTGATACCAGCCTTTACTGTTTCTATATGCATGCTTTAATTCTCCAACAGATGTGTCCTGCTTTGGCTTTGTGTCCCTGTTTGGTAACCTGCCTATCAGGATGAATTCTTTGATTTCCTATTACCTTTAATTTTTCACAGTGTTAGCAACGGGCAATATCTCTATTTGGGCCAACTAGTAATGCTTCACATGCTTTACTGTGATAAGATCAGCTTATATATTGGCTTGTGTTAACATCTTTTTGTTACGGTTAACATTGTCATGATAAGATCATGCTGGTGATTCTGTACGCATTAACTTGCATGAATGGTTTGACCTTTTTCGTGTGAGTTTATCTGTGGCTTGAAAATCAAGAGTTGCCCAGTAGCAGTTAGATATTTGTTGTTCTTATTTGCCATCAAATTGACTTTGACTTACGGTGACCCTATGAGTGAGAGACTTCCATAATCCCTGGCCCTCAGCTGCTCTGCTCAGGCCTTGCAAATTCAGGGCTGTGGTTTCCTTTGTTTTTAAATAAATATTTTTTATTTATTCACATTACATCACAAGTTGTGGTTTCCTTGATTGAATCAACCCTCCAGTAGTGGAGTCTCCCTTTTCCCCTGCTGCTATCCACTTACCCAAGCATTATCATCTTTTCCAGTGCATCATGTCATCTCATGAAATGTCCAAAATATTACAGCCTCAGTTTAGTTACATATAGAAACTTGCACTATAGTCAGCCCTCAGTATCCATGGTTTCTGCATTCATGGATTCAACCGACCATGGTTTAAAAATATTAAAAAAAAACCCCAAAAGCAAACCTTTCAGTTGTTCACCATTTTATATAAGGGATGCTATTTTACTACGCCATTATATATGTTGGGAATTGAGCATCCAGGAATGTTGGTATCCACAGGAGATCTTGGAACTAAACCCTAACGGATATTGAAGGCCCATTTTGTCTTGTTAAGAAATCATTCTGTAGCTATTATATAATCATTCTTGTGGAAACAGGAAATTTACCTGAAATTGCTTGGAATTGACTGACTGGTTGTCAAAGTTTACTGTAGGCTCACAGTGGGTTAAAGGGTTACTGCAATACTATAAACGTCATCATAGTATATCTTAAATCACTTCATATCCCACCTGCTGCTTTATTGCTCTTAAATGTTAGTCCTCCTCTGATCTAAAGCAAAAGTATGAGTCCTGCTGTGGAGATTTCAGAGGGAGCTATATAAACACATTAGCAGGGACTTAAAATAGAGTTTTCTCTACATTAACATTTTTTGGTCTAGAAGCTTCTTAAAACAGTAGGGAGAAAGAGAGTACTGGGTACGCTGCTGCGGAAGTGGGCCTCTCTTCTTTTAGCTTACTGGCATAAATGTGAATTCTGCCTTGTTTTTGGGGTTGATGAAAGCTATGGAAACATTGCTTCAGATCTATCTAGTAGCCCTTTCTATTTAAAAGTGAATTTGTCAAAGTATCTATAAAATGGTTGTAGGATTTCAGTTCAACCCCCTCCCCCTGTTTTTAACTTATGGTGCATCCAGACAATACCTTGCATTTAGATTTCTTTCTGGGAGACAGCGTAAGTAGTTCTTGGCTCTCACAGTCTACAACTTTCTTCCTCCAACCGCAGTAGAAGCTTAAACATGAACCGGGATGATTCTTTATTTGTATGAAAGTGGGGGCCTCCTTGGCTATGGAAAATGAAAACAGCTATTTAATAATTGTTATAATAATAATAATAGTGATAATGATATATTTTTATTCCTTACCTGCTTCTCCCCAAGACTTGAGATAGGGTAGAACATGTCCCAACCAATCTATTGCTTTGTGGTATCTTTTTGTTTCATGCAGCATAATATACTGGGACCAAAGAAATCCTGTGCTGTTTTTTCCGTGAACCCTGATGTAGTGATACTGTAGTGACAGACCCTGGTTGACGTCAAACTGGCCCCATTTGGAGGAAATGGGAATCTTTACCATGTGGATGGGGCCATCTGCATTCTCAGTGGAATTAGAAAACATAGGAAGTGTACATTAAATCCGAGCTATAACCTTGCAATTCCAGTGAGAATTTACATCTCACTCAGGGCAGGGTTGTCCCCCATCCCCAGTTCTTCTTTGATCTGAACACATATGGGTTAAAAACTCTTAGACAGCAGACCAGGGAGAGATCTTTGCCCGAGACGTCAGAGAGCTGTTCCTGCAGGCCTGCACAGACAATACAGGGCTGGATATCTGTGCATTCACTCAAAGAATGTAGCAGGAGGATACTGGGCATATGATCAGCCATAAAAGAGCTGCTTTGTAACCGTGATCTGTAAGGGAAATAATTCCCTTGCAAACAGTCAGCCTGTCTCTGTGCCTGGCTCCTTTCTTGTTCATTGTTGAACTCTTCCAAATATGCCTCCGTTCTGCTTTTCCCCCTGTATTTATAGAGGTTTTTTTAAAAAGATTTCCCACAATTTTGTGAATTATTTCAAGTTTTTATTTTTATAGGAAATTAGTAGAACAACTAGCAGCACTACTTTGAAAAGTGATAAGAAATATGTTTTCTGTTGAATGTCGAGGCACCAAATGTATGCTGGTTGGAATAACAAACTATTATTGGATTAGTAGATAGAACAGAATTGGATGAGAGGTGAGAGCTACCATGGTGTTGTGGTCTGAGTTTTGGGTTAGGACTCTGGGAGACCAGAATTTGAATCCTTGCCCAGCTTTAGAAACGTACTGGGTGATTTTAGGCAGGTCACACACTCTCAACTTTAGTGGAGAGCAATGGCAAACCTCCTTTGAATGAATCGTGCTAGGAAAATACTTCAATAGGTTCTCAGAGTTGTTTTTAAAGGCACATAACAGCAGCAGCAAGTCAAACTGAAGGCCATTGTTGGATATTTTGGAAACAGAACTTCTAAGAGAGAATTACCTAATAGAAGAAAACCTGTTAAAGTGTGTGTATGGGAAGAAAACATATAGAAGCTGCAAAACCCACCAAAAATGGTATCATGAAAAAGTGCGAATGGTTTTCCAAGGAAGTACAGAGAGACTGATTGGGACTGTTGGAGGACTGTAGTTTCCCTAAAATGGGTTTCCCAGCTCAAGAGCCTTTTTGCCCCATGAAACCCACTTAATTGGTTTATATGTGGCGAACAGACCTGCCTCATAATATAGTATTTAGGCCTTTGCACTTCCAGGCTTTTGAGAAGGGTCAGTTTCTTTGTAGCTGCTCCTTTTCTGAACATGAGTTGGAGGTGCTCTGTAACTATGATTGTAATCCACAATATGATTATACCAATGCAATTCAAAGGTTTATGTAACTTTAGGGTAGAATATTTTAAACAGAATTTCGTTACATAGCTTTTACTTTGCTCTTACGGGAGAAAAGCTTAGCATCTTCAGTGTTTTGATTTTTTTTACCTTTCAAGGATGAAGTTTATTAGAAAGGCTTGCAAGGAATCTTTGAATGATAAAGCCCAGAAGGCAGATTGTAAGAGCGAGGACTGAAGGATCTGGAAGTATTTTTTGCTTTTATTGGGAAAAGTAGAAATTACAGGAGAACATCCCAATGTGCAGCTATGAAGGAAGTAGATAAGATCCTCATTGTAAAGGCATGTCATTGAATACAAAAGTCTGGATCAGAATTGCAACTGTATTTCAAATTTCAGTGTATGGTTGTGAAAACTGGATGGTGAAGAAAGCTGCCAGGAAGAGAATCAACTCATTTGAAATGTGGTGCTGGAGTAGAGTTCTATGGTATCCATAGAGCTCTCCTCCAGGGACTGCCAAAAAGGCAAATAAATGGATTGTAGAACAAATCAAGCCTGAACTCTTCCAAGAAGCCAAAAGTACCAAACTGTGGCTATTGTACTTTGGCCATATTGTGAAATGACATGACTCAGAAAGGACAATAATGTGTGGGGAGGTGGGAGGAAAAGAGGAAGACCACACTACAGGTGGATAGACTCAGTCAAGGAAGCTACAACCCTGAGTTTGCATGACCTGAGCAGGACTGTTGATGACAGGGTGTCTTGGATGTCTCTCATTTATAGAGTCGTCATAAGCTGAAGCACAGTTGGTAAAATGGCTCTTAATTTGTTCAGGCAACCTGAATTGTCTGGTATGCCTATTTTTTTCATGCTCAGAAACATGGAGAGGAGCGAGAGCTGGCAGACTGGTTTAGGGTATTGTATCTGAAAACATTTTTATATACTTGAAAGTTAAGGTTGTGTTTGTTGAGTTATTTTGCAAGAAATCTTGGCTTCCAGTAAAGGTTACTGGTCATTTTGAGGTATTAATTCAAACGTCAAACTTGTATTGAGAAATTCCTTTTAAATGAGAGTGCAGGTGAGTCATTAATTGATGAGGAGCTATTGAGTGTTTGTAATAATTTCAAGTTGATGAACTTTTAAACAAATACATTGATGAAATAATGTTGCATGATACCAAACCCATGATAAAAGTACCCATGATAAAAGTTTGCCCTTAACTTGTACACAGACCTATTAACATTTATCCATATTGATAATCAAGTAAAACTTTAACTGATTGATCTATTCACTGAAGGCTCCAGCTGTAATAAATACATGGTCTTTTTTACCTGTGTTTGGTGATAATTTTGCCTCTTGAGGAACTGAATTAGAACTCCAGCGTCATCAAAGTCCATGTGTAACTATCTTTTAGTAGCCTTGTGAGATCTACCTTGACTCAGAGAATCAACATTTATTTTGTTCATTTTTATCCCAACTTTTTCCCAGCAATGAGACTTGTTACTTCCTGTTTCTCAAAACTAATTAAAAATTAGTTCTTTCAGTTACGTAAAAACATCTGAATGTGACAAACCTGTGGACTTTCAGCCAACTTACTGTTATCTCAGCACCCACAACACAGCACGAGTCAATAGCATAAAGTCACACTTGATCCATGTGATATTCCTCTTCTACCATTAAGTGAGCCCATGTCCCTATGACTATAAAAGTAGCCTGAGAAGTTACAGTCAACCACAAAAGGTGTGATGTTACCCCTCATTAAGTTTAAGTTGAAATGGAATGTAGCTGTACCTTTGTTGTTGGGAAAGCAGCTAATTACAATAATGATTTGCTACTAGCTACTTATGATCTCTCAGCCAGCACAGAGTATTTCTAAGCTCCGGTTGAAGAATATTAGTATGAACATAATTATCTTGCTTTTTTGCAACCAGATTTGAAATCTTATATAGCCAGAAGATCCGATTTCATAAGTGGGAGTGACAAAGAGGTGTTCTTTCTGTGTGTTCTTTCTAATATTTTGTTCATGTCTTGACCACAGGCTCCAGTTATTAATGGAGCTGCTGTTCTCTGTTTCTCTGTCTCTCTCCCCTCCACATGCTTGCTATCTTCCTTCCTTTTCTGTCTCTTGCGTATGCATGTTCTCTGCGTATGCATGCCTGTTCTGTCTTCAGTGACTGCAAAGGGAGTGGTATTTCGGCTTGGTCTTTTCATTGGACATAATGAACACTACCCATATAGATTTCTCAGCTGGCTGACGTTCCTTTGGTGTGTTTGGCATGAAGGCTTTTCCTGCAGGTTTCAAAAGCAAACTTGCAACGACAACAGGCGCAGGTTTTTTTCACAATGAGCTGGGATTTCTGTCTAGAGGTTCCTCGGATTGTGGCAGAGTTTTGAACTTTGCTTCTCACATGAAAACAGCTGTAAACATCTTGTGTACAAAGCCTGTAAGAGGAGAACTATGTACCAGAGCTCATGTGATTTTTAAGAGAGGGCAAGGTCAAGAGAAAAGGTTATATAGGTAGCTAGAAAAAGAGAATAAGCAAATATGTTTAGACTGGGCAGCTGCTGCAGTTAGTAATAAATTTAACAGGATTATTTGACAGTATCTAGGTTAAAAAAATTAAATGTTGCTTAAGAGTAATGTTTTGAATTGTATAATCACTCTGATAAGCTGTTGACATGGAAACTGGCAAAGAAAAAAATTGTTAGTGTTATTAATTGAGATAATATTTTCCATGGTGATAGAATACATTTTATGAGAGTTTTATCAGAATGTATGAAAAACTGTATTCTTCTGATAACTCAGATTGAGAACATATTCAGTTTCTTAATAATATAAATATTTCCTAAATCATTTCTGGTCATGGAAATATGTCTATTCAGAATTGATCTATAAGCCTGTCATAGTAATTGGAAATGGTTTAAAGACTAATCAAGATAGATAAAGGAAAGCGCTTTTTCTCTGAAGGTGTTAGACAAAGACCAAAGTCCTATTGTTAGTCTCAATAAGAGAAGAGCTATTGAATTAATTGGATTTACCCATGTCTTAACTTACCATTCAATAATTGAATCAATGGGTTTAGTGTAGTTCAGACTAACCAACAGAGTCCCAGGTAAACTTGTATTCTTGGTTAGCAACTTCTTAATCACTGATGGACACATCCAGACTGATTGAAAAGTCTCAGATGTTGTTTCTGCTCTTTTTGAATTTCTACTAGGTTAAAATAAACTGACTTGCAGAGATAATATTGAAAATTGATTGTACTAGGTGCTGACAGAAAATATTCTGGGATAAACAAAACATCTATGGATCTCCAAAATAAAATTGGAAAGAACAGGAATGAAATCTGGGACTGACTGTGCCCTGTTATAGTTATCTACATTACTAACCTTTTGTGATAAAGTATTTTTTAAAAAGTCTTTTAAAAATAAATAAATAAATAAATGAAATACAGTGTTAACACTCCAAAGCCGAAAGGTGGCAGTATTCCATCTCTTTAACGCTTCTTCGTGGAGAAGCAGCAGTGATTACTGTTAACCTCTTAGTCTGGAAACCTGCTTTTTAATTAAACACCGTGAGGCTTTCTTTGCATGATGAAGGAAGTGCATGTTTGCTTTTATGGGTGAAAGCTGCAGGAAACCTCACTCAAATGAATGTTCCTATTGATGTGTGTGTTCCTATGTATTTTCAGCATATGTTTCTGGGAAATAAAAAACTATATTTTTAGTATGTGTGGTAAGGTGAGAGACTAATAGCACAGCAAAGAAAGTTATGGTATAAATGGCTGAATTTGTGTGTGGGGCAATAGGAAGATTGGCTCTTTCTGCATTCTTCTAATGTTCTTCCTTTATTTGAGCATAAAGTAATGTAACTCCAAAAATAATATTGTGAGCTCGTTGGAGGAAGTATAGGACAAACCAATGTGATTAATAAATAAACACAGATCTTCTAACACACTCCTCAGAATCCTAGCTTCTGAGGAATGTTTTCCTTGGCATAGTACAAAAGGTTTTTGGCTTGAAGGTGACCTTTGGTTTTTTCAATGAAATTGCTTTGGAAGCAGGTGCAAGGCAGACAAAAGAGGGAAATTTCTTCACACAGTTCATAATTAATATATGAAATTTATTTCCACATGATATGGTGAGGGTCACTAGCTTAGGTGACTTTTAAAACAAGGTTTGGAGAAATTCATGAAGAACAATTGCCGAAGAGCCATGGCATTTCCAGAGAGGTTAAAGACACGCCAAGGTGAGCGAAGGATGAAAGATAGTGATGACAGAGGAACTTGGTCTTTGCAAATTCACATAGAAAGTGGCTTTAACCTGTACCTCTTATATATAGTCTGGAAGGAGGTTCCGTAGCAGATTTCACAGTTCCAAAATGTTTTGAGCTCCAAAAAAATTGTTTTGAGAGAAACTAGTATTAGGCAATGAAGTAAAATTGGTTTAAAATACATATCATATAAACAGGGTGGAATAGATCTGAGGGTGAAAGCATGCAAAAGTCACACAGCCTAGAAACAATTTTGCTTCTCTTTCTGCATTCCTTTGTTAAGAAACAGCAGATTAGTGGTGATTGCTAGCTTCCATGTCTGTGGAGTGATGAATCCACTGTGAGTTTTAGTCCAGAATTTAAAGGAGATATCCAAAGCGCTGAACCCTATCTCCAAAACAGGTTCAGCACCTTGGATGGCTCCTTTAAAGTTTAGACTAAAACTTGGAGTGGAGTCCCTGTTCCACCAATATGGGAGCCATTAGCTTCTGCTTCAGCTGCTTTGAGTAGTCAGCCACAAGACTGCAATTGGCAGATCCTCTCATCAGTTGCTGGATTGATTGTGCTCTCCTGGGCTTGCCATAGATTGTCCTTAATATGAAAGGTTTCCTTTTGAGTGTGGCTCAAGCAACAAGATTTTCATGAGCCCTGATGAGTTCCTGTAGCCTTGGATATTCATTGAATCACAGAGTTGGAATAATGCAGGAACTCAATGGAACCTCATAATGCAGGAACTTCATAATGCAGGAACTCAAGCTAGAACATCCCCAGCTATGTGAGCTATGTGAGCTGTCCAGCCTCTTTTTGAAGACTTCCATGGAAAGAGAGCCACCACCTTTCTAAGTAACTGGTTATATTGCCGAATCACTCTTGCCATCAAGAAATCCCTTCTAATGTTCAATCAAAATCTATCCTCTTGTGACTTAAAGTTATTACATCTGATCTTACTTTCTGGGGCGGCAGAGAACAAATCTGCAGCCTCTTCTCTGTGGTGGCCTTCAGTTTTCATCATTTTGTTCCAGAGCCTGTATACCTTGTTCTTTGTCACTATCTCATGATATCTCCTTTGGTGCTGGCCCCTGGATGGTCCCATAATTCCTGGTATATCTGCCTACAGGCTAGTTCTGATAACCTATGTTGCATACCAGATGTTGACATGAAGGTGACAATGAACTTCTTAACTTTAAAGCTTGTTTAGCTTTCTGCAGGCTGGCCTTTTCTAGGCATGCAATGCAGTATTTGAGCCTGCTCCAGAAGGACAGCTCTTGTAGTCTTCTTAGATGTCATTTTAAGATCCACTTTTTATGTACTTATATAATGAAAATGTGTCTTTTTGGATCATGAGGGTTTGGGTACTCTCCAGAATGGGTGTGGGAAGGAGTACAAGGAGCTACTGAGGAAACAATCCAAAACTGAGCATGCATACCTTGAGGGGCCATTTCACCCATTCTGTGGAGGGGCCATTTCACCCATTCTGCTGGGTACTGCATCTCTCAGGAGTAACTTTCATGATCTAGCAGGTGTCAGGAAGTTCCTTACACGAGCTTCTAGCTTCTATCCACTAACCTTTCTTATGGCACTGCCCATTCTTGTTGGCAAACTAAAACTTATCTGCATAATAGATGTTCACAGAAGTGATCCATAGCCATTGAAAGAAAAACCTTTATAAACAGTTGGTTTTACCCTCTCTTCTGCTCCTAGAATAAGTAGCTTCAAAATCTGTGATATTTTTAGGAAGAGAACCTCTTTTTGTCCAGACAAATTCTTTGTATACGTAGACAGATTTCGTGTAGTAATCAAGGGAGAATACATGTGCATAAGATTTCTACTCAGACTAGAAATTCCACACCATCTGCTCCAGCTGTTGTTCAGCTGCATTTATAGCAAGCAACTGCTTTGCTGCTTAAAAAGAATTACGCGTCTATACAGACACAGTGACTACAGACAAGAACCACCATGAAACCTGTTACTTTATGTATAACAAAATGTGCATAAATGGTACTGAATAATTCAGTGAATGCAATGGATTCCAGGGGGAATTTTTTTTGTGTGTAGGCTGTGTACACATGTGAGGGACAGGCATTCTGTTTTTAGTTGGCAAATGCTCACTAGTGATGAATGTGGCATCTGTTATACATGCTGAAAAAAGTAGCTTGCTTTTGCCTCTGTGCTGAGTTTTTTGTATGATTTTCATCTTTGCCAAAGAAAGGCAGATTCTTGCATGCTTTCTGTAACCTTGAGTGTGTGTGCGTGTACATATATGGTAGATATTTTTATGCACAGATTTGGGAATTATTTAGGACATAAAGCACATTGGGAAGAGAATGTTATCCAAAGGATCATAGTAAGTATCCAATTCATGCATAGATACATAAATGTAAGTAAACCTCTCCATATGATACAACCTTTAATCAACAATAATAGAAAAATATTTGGAGGAACTGTCTATCAAGTTGCACCTGAGCAAATAATGCTAGATATGGTGAATTCCAGATACCTGTTGATTTTCTGTTGCTTCAAATCTAGGAAGATCTTGTTTACATTGGATGAATTGGTACAATGTGAAAAAGAAAGGGACACAATGACACAGTTCAGTTGTCCCTCTTGCAGGCAAGAGTAGTTGCTTTTGTTGGGACTGCAACTCCCAGTGTTCCTCACCATTGGCTATGCTGGCTAGATGTTCTGGGAGATGCAGTCCAACAACAACTGGAGACTGACATGATTCCCATCCCTGGGCTGAATGAACATCTTTTTGATGGTGTCATGCGACTCTGGACAGCTGCCATTCTCTATTTTGTGCCCCTGCCAATCAAGTAGGGAAAGAGTTCAGGATTTGTTCTTGGTTTATTTCTCTGAATTGCCAGGAAAGAAACAAAGCAGAGAAGGGTAGTTGCTTGTGTTTCCACAACATGATAAACAATGCTCTGTGGTTTGTTATAGTTGTTTCAACTGCAGATGGAGGTGGACTGAGCAGTATATAACAGTATACAGTAGGTTCTCAGTATCTGCTGGGGTTTGGTTCTAGGATCTCCCATGGCTACCAAACTCTGTGGATACATGATGTAGTAAAATGGTGTCCCTTATATAAAATGGAGAGCAACTCAATGGTTTGCTTTTTGGAATTTTTTTCTGAATAATTTTTAGCTGTGGCTAGTTGAATTTAAGAATACAGAATCTGTGGATACAGAAGACCAACTGTATGTGAGAACCACAGTTCCCACAGATCTGTGATTTCTCATGTGATTTGGCCATGGTGTTCTCAGTTACTGGATTATTTAATGTTTTCATTTAGGAGCTTTCTAACCCTATAGATAGCTTTCTCTCTCTTTTTTTTTACTATTTTCCTGCAAATTTGTATTAAAGACACTGATAGTGTAGCCTTATTGTTGATATCAAGGCTGGGTCAAAGTGTGGTTCTAGAGTCACAAGTGGTTTCAAAACTGTTTTTGCTGCCTTCAATACCTCCAGACTCCACTTTTTCTGCTCTTCTCCAGGGAGAAGTGCAGGAGCGGGAAGTCACTTTTTAAATAGGTTTCGGATAGTTCCTCTACTGTTTAGTGTCAAAAAAATACTGGCTTTTAAAAATGAGGAATAGACGTTCTTCTATCTCTGTTCTTTTGTGTGTTTTGGCAGTCTGTACGGCCCCTAGAGAAACCTGGGGTGGAGAATTGGTCCCCAGGCCTCTGTGAATGCCCAACTCTTGTCTACACATTATCTTGTTCACATTATAATTTAATGGGATGCATACTTCTTAACATTCAGAGCATTATTTTTCTATTATTATGTATTCAGTGTTACATGAAATAGAGCAGTGTGCTTGCATTATCTGTACGACACTGGCATGCCCTAGAGTGATGGTTTTCAACTTTTTTTTTATCTCATGGCACACTGACAGGGTGCTAAAATTATCAAGGTACATCATCAGTTGTTTAAGGACTCACTTAAAATAATGAGAACAGGAAGCCCCCACCTTTCAACACCACATTATCTTGGTCTTTTGAACCTTCCAAATTAAGGACAAGTTCCATTCATTTGATGGGGGTTCCACTCTTTCCTCAGTTCTTCTTGCCTTCAAGGGCTTGCTTGGAACAATTTGTGTGCATGTGCTGCTTGCAAAGTGAACTGGGGGGGGGGAAGACATTTAGCCAACTGAGAGACTTTGCAAAGAGCATGTGCCCAGTTGGTCCCAAGTGAGTCTTTTTGTAAGTCCTTCATGCTTCTTACAGTACAGTACAGGGGTTCCATGTTTCAACCAATTCTGTTTTCTAACAGTGCTCCTGTCCCTGACCTGTCAGATAAGTGGGGGAAGTGTGTATTAAGATTGTGTTCAATAATTAAAACTTTAATCATTGTGTTATTTTTTTTAAAATAAATCAGCAGGAAGTCTGTGCTTGGTAATGTCTATCCATGTCTCATAAGCCTTGAAAAAAAATCTATCTGTGTCTCATAAGCCCTGAAAAAAATAAACAATATAATTAGGAACTAAATTCAGAAAAAACTAAATTCAAAAATAACAAAATAAGTATTGACTAAACCAAACTAATTCAGGTTCAACACTGATTTGCCAAAAGGCAGGAGTGCCAGCTTCACTCAGCAAGGCAAGCAATCGCTGGGCTATATCACGATTTGAACACTGTGTTATGTTTCATGACTGAATACTCTCCATGCTAACCACACCAATCAGCACAAGCTGCACAGCATGGAGAGTATGTCACCATACCAGCAAGCACCTCTGCACAGCACAGGTAGGATTCCACCATTCCACCAAACCTGTCTCCAAGCTAACTTGTATGGTCAAATATCTCATAGGTAAGACTTCCATGTTGTGAAACTGGAAGTCCCATAACATCACAGGTTGCTGGGGCTTGGGAGGAGATCTGAAGGTAGTCCCTTGGTTATGTCCTAGAGGCAAGATCTTGGCTGCACAGCTGCGCAGCATTTCCCATCATTTACTTGTGGCTCACCGACGTGACACACTTGTGGACCTTTCACAGCACACAAATGTGCTGCAGCACAGTGGCTGAAAGCCACTGCCCTAGAGCAGTTCACTGTTATGTTTTTTCTGTTTTAGCAATTTTTTCCACCCTATTTTTCATATGCACAGATTTGCCAGCTTATGGCTATTGAACTCAGACTGTACTTGGTGGATTATACATTTACTATTATCTTGCCTTTGGCTATATGAAAACATCACACTTTAAAAGGTAACTTGTTGAGGATATCAGCAAAACAGTGCTGTTATTAACAGAGGTGAGACAGAACTAGTTGTCTCATTTTGTCTGTGTGTCTGAAAATGCTTCTCATTTTTTGCCACAGTTGACGCTCATTGCAAGTCTATCTGTGACATCCTTCTTGGTACCATTTTCCATTTCCCTTTTTCTTGTTGTTTTTGGCTTTCCTGTGGTTTAATCTCTTTGGCTGTAATGTTCTGATGACACTGGTTGCTATGTCTAACATGATAGCAACTTGAGCATCTATAAATAAAATTGCCTGGGTTACCAGGCCAGCCAAGGTGGAGAAATGGAGATGAAAATAGTAAGAGTGATGGTGATAGGGGAGATGAAAATGGTACTGGGGGAAAAAAAAGAAAGAAAACTGGATGAACCAGAATCTATACTTGAAGTACCATAGATGGCTTCTCTGGTGCTCTTGCTGACTTTGGCAGATAGGAGGAATCTCTGGGAAACGTGACTGATCTTTGTCTGCATGTCCCACCCTTGCTATTTAATGAATATTGGAGCAAAAATGGATTATTATTATATTTTTCAAATTTTACTTTTACTTTTAGAAATCCAGATCTGGAGAAAAGTTGAATACACATGATTAAAATAAAATAAAACTAAAAATTAATGAACTTAGACCTTTGGGAACTCTCTTACAGTGAAAGGCATGTTATTATGATTTTGGTTATTCCCCCCCCTCTTCCTCCTTATTTATAACACATCTTTCCTTAAGTCCTTAAACAACTGATGATGTACCCTGATAATTTTAGCACCTTGTCAAACTGGATTCCAAGGTGGCTTAACAATAAAGTTAAAACTTGGAAAACAACAAAAACATGATATTGGAATCACATTATTAATGACACTGAAAACAGCTTGAAAGGTTAAAGCCCAGTGTATAGAACAATATGACATTCTCTTAAAAACCCATTATTTAATAATCTTCAGTTTTCAAAAGCCTCCTAGAGTAAAAAAGGCCATTGCCTGCTGATAAAGGGATAGCAAGAAAGGAGCCACTCTAGCCTCCCTAGAAAGGAGAGTTCCAAAAGCTAGGGGGAGCCAGTGAAAGAGCCCTGTTCTATAGCCATTTCTGCACTAGACTTTTATAGCGCTATTATTCCACTTTCAACGTCCTGTGGAATCCTCGGGTTTGCAGTTTAGGAAGGGGCCAGCTGGCCTCTCCTGAAACTGCAAACCCCAGGAGTCCATAGGATGTTGAAAGTGGAATAATAGTGCTATAAAAGTCTAGTGCGGAAGTGGCCTATGCCTCCCTAAATCCATCTGTGAAGGTGGTGGGACCGGAAAAGTGCCTCTCCTGAAGTTCTCAGGGCCTAGGCAGGCTCATATGGGGAGATAGTTTGTCAGATAGCCAAAACCCACTAGATTTCTGTGACCAACCCTTGGTGGCAGTGATAGGATATAATAAAACTATGTTCAAAAAGACAGGACACTGCTGTCAAACCTTGGAAACCAGGTCCAAGAGAGCCAGATGGACTTGGCTATGGGAAAGGAACAGGATAGAGAAAAAAACATGTGAAGGAAGAGAGGAAGGTTGGAAAGAGAGGGAGGAAAGAAATACAGAGTGCAGAAGCACAATAGAGAAAAGGGAAATGGGCAACCTGGAATGTGACAAATGGAAAAAGGTACAGAAGTAGAGGGTAAGGCCCAAGATCCATTCTAAATCAGACTGGAAGTCTGTTTGGACTTGTATTCTGTTTATACAGTGGCCAAGCAGATGCCCTTATGATATCATGGGAGGCTCAAAAGTGGACATGAATGCAACTGCAGTCTCTGTCTTGCCTTCTGCTGCACCTGATGTAGGATAGGCACACTGCCTGTGCTACTGGAGATGATAAATAGCTATCTAAATTAGTAGCCACTGATGCCCGTAAATCTTCATGAACCTATCCAAACTGCTCTTAAATCTGTCCAAATTAGCAACTATTGCACTGCATCTTGTGGCAATGAATTCCATGTTTTAATTCTGTGTTGTGTGAAGAAGCACTTCCTTTTATCCATCCTCTCATCATTCAGTTTCAGGGGGAGATCCTGGGTTCTAGCATAATGAGAGGAAGAGGAGGAGGAAAGCAATACAGATGGAGGCTTTTGATATGGAGCTACCCATGCTGGTAGTAGCTGGCTTCCATGTCAGTGAGATAGTGAATCCACTCAGTTTTTTAATTCATACTTCAAAGGGGTTCTCTATGGTGCTGAACTGTGTCTCCCCAAGTTGGTTCAGTACCTTGGATAGTTCCTTGAAAATTCTTTATAAAACCTAGAATGGATTCACTCTATTATTGACATGGAAGCCACTGCACACTATTGGCTATCTACAGCTAGCCCTGAGGCAGAACCGCTCCCCGCACCCACTGTTATAGAAAGCAAACAGCGATATGGAATTGCATGTGTTCCTACTTGGAGAAGGTTGCAGGTTCAATTTGTGGAATCTCCAGGGAGGTCTGGTAAATGTATTTTATTTTAATTTTTTAATTGCTGAGTTGTTCATTGGTTTTCTGCATCTGGGGCCTCATGGAGTGATGTGCCATAAGATACACCTGCAGCTTTTTTGAGAATGCCTGCTTTTTTGACTCACATTATAGGGCCCAGGTGAGATAAAGGTCTCATTCTCAAACTGGTGTATGGGTTTGAGACTGTGCCTCTTGAACACAGGTGTATCCTTCTTCTGGACTGGCATTGGGACCCATTGACAATGATGGTGTTCCCTCTCAGCTGGAAGGGCAGATTTTAGTTGGAAGTGTATTGTCACTGGAGGCATTAAGGAGAGGCTAATGTGATTTGACTTTAATTTTTTAAAAGAGCTACTACTGAAGACAAACAGATTTTTTTATTAGATCTGTTTAATTAATTTTTTGGGTACTTCTGACTCTGCTTATGTGCCATATTTTATTGTTTGACTTCATTAATATAGGGAGTGTTAGTAGATAGCAGAATAAGGAATATATTGCTACAATAAAATGTATCTTTATTGACACTATGGAGATGTAGGCCATTTCCGCGTTAGACTGTTATAGCGCTATTATTCCACTTGCAACATCCTATGGAATCCTGGAGTTTGCAGTTTCGGGAGGGGCTAGGTGGCCCCTCCCGGAACTGCAAACCCCAAGATTCCATAGGATGTTGCAAGTGGAATAATAGCGCTATAACAGTCTAGTGCGGAAATGGCTGTTGATTTTATATTGAACTGAACATCGATATTTTCTTCTTTTTTTTTTGAAGAAATGCTTTAAAAAATGTGGTACATTTTTGTTTTTTGAGAAATGGAAATATGCTCATTTTAGGGTGTGTGTGCCTTCAAGTTGCCTGTCCCCATGACCCCATGACCCCATGAATTTCATAGGTTTTTCGTAGGCAGGGAATATTCAGAAGTGGTTTTGCCAGTTCCTGAAATTCCTCAGAATTTTCCTCTGAAATACAACCTAGAGCAACTGGTATATGCTGGTTAATAATTCAGACTCCCAGAAGGCAACAGAGAGGAAAGGAAGTAATATACTGGAGTAAAGTACTGTTATTGCCTAATGTTGGCAAATGCCATGGCAATATCCCATTCCCACCCTTTATCTTTTTGTGATTCATTGGCCACTGTAGGGAGGAGCAGTCAGGTTACATGTTATCTCAGAGTCTCTAGTTGCTCATCCCCAGTATTCTGCAATATTTAGAAAGATCATGAGATAAATTTACTTGGGAAATGTGCAAGGTGATATTTGGTGCCTCTAGTGGCATGGCAAATTCTGCATTGTGCTTCTTATTGGGCAGCATCTTCAACAAGCACTTTTTTCTGTTTGTGAGGGAAGGATAGTACTTATGCTAAGATACCTGGCATCTACATTGGTATATGCACATAATGCAGATGTTTGAGCACTGGACTATGACCCTGGAAACCAGGGTTCGATTCCCCTCTTGGTCATGAAAATCCACTGGCTGACCTTGGGTGTATCACACACTCTCAGCCCCAGAAAACCCCATGAGAGGTTCACCTTAGGGTTGTCACACAAGAACAGAACATATTTCAGAAATATCTATATAACTCAACTTCTTAGTTTATAAAGATGCAATTAACTAAGGGTACATTTTTATGCAGTTTAATTTTTTTAAAGAATTGATTACACATTGTAGCCCTACTTTTATCTATTGCAAGGTGGCTTGGGAAAAGGGATGGGGCACACATGCAAGGGAGGACTGGAAGTGAAGAAAATGACACACAAGTGACCATATAAAATATGCAAATAAGCCCTGTTGCTCTGATGGCCTGACTTGCTGGAGCTTGGTCTCTGGATAATCCTCAGATGTCAGATTTCCGTAAGGCCAACATGTGACGCGCAGCTTTGCCTTGCAATGAAGAAGTGTGCTTTGCTGGTATTAAGGGGCTGGTGGAAGCCTCGGCTGATTCTGGGCTTTCAGGATGTTTGCACGCACCCTCCGTCTCCTGCACATCACCTTCCGTAGATCTTTCTGTGCACAGCCGCCTTGCAGGAGATCTTTGACGTGAATGCCGCTTAACGGGCTCCTGCGTACATGCTGCTCCGTGTTTCTCTTGTCTCTGTGCTTTGTCTTTAATTAAAAAGAAAAGAAAAAAAGGAGGAGGGGGGACGTTGCTGCTACTAGCTGTGACTACTTCCCATCTGCCTCCACCTGTCTGTATTACCATGTCCTCCCGTGGTTAGGAGCTGAGAACGTCCAGCCGGCTGAGCACCACAGAAAAAGGGGGAAAAGACGGCTGTATGAAGGAGCAGCAAGCCTGGAATGAACAGCAACTCTGCTCTCTTGTAACATGAACAATAGCCTGCAAGTTAACCTGCCCAGGAGCTGGGCCAGTTCGAGTGGCTCCCTCCAGGAAAAGTCTGAACACTCTTTCTTTCTTTTCTACTACTACAGGATGGAGGATGAGGCGGTGTTGGATAGAGGGGCCTCCTTCCTTAAGCACGTCTGTGATGATGAGGAGGTGGAAGGTAAGCAATTATCTGAGGGGACAAACAAGGGATGGATTCTCTCTCTCTCTCTCTCTCTCTCTCTCTCTGTTTTGTGTTTTTCTTTTAAAAGGACTGAAGCCTCTTTTTGTGGTAATGAGACCCCACCAAGAGAGAAAGGAAACGGAATCATAGTTCTATGATGAAAAATGTCTGTGGGATGCTTATATGTGCTCCATGTGGTACTGTTTCTCTCTGTTTCCAAGTTATTGTGTATGTTTCTCTTGTTCAGTAGTTGGGCTTTGGGGTTGTTTCAGGAATACAGAATATTCAGCGGTGCTTACTAAATATTGCAGCTGTGTGTGGATAATACAGGCGGCAACACACTCAGAGAACCTGACACTAAATGAGGCCAGCAGGGCTGGCTTTGAGAGAAGGCCATGGAGGGCCAGAGGGGGTGGGGCTCCTGGCTCTAAGAGGATCACTTTTTCTTCCCCGGAGAGATTTTTCAGATCAAGACACGAGTTTTTATGATGAGAGGCTTTCTTTCTCTTCCCTCTGCCTCAGACTTCATTCAGTAGACTCTGCCACGCTAAATAAAGTTTATCACTTTCTACCTCACACCCTCCAGAACAGTTTCGCAGGATTCCCTGGGAGATATTTTTGCTCCTCACACATCACTGTTGCTTACTGTTGTTGTTGTTATTTTTATCCCAACTTTTTCCATGTTCAGGACCAAAGAGGCTTACAAGAAGTTAAAAACCCCCCACATCATTAAAAATTCACAGCATGCAAAAGTTAAAAAAAGATTAAGCAATCAAAAAATTAAAACCAGATCAAAATATATATCATCATACATACAGATGCACCCCAGCATACCAATTAGCAGGATCCAGTACATTGTTTACATGGATCTTATACAGTCACTCATCAAATGTCTCTTGAAACAGGAAAGTCTTTATTTGTCTGAAAAAAGAAGGCAGGGAGGGTGCCAGTCAGATTTCTCTGGGAAGAGAGTTCCAGAGCCTGGGGGCAGTCACTAAGGAGGCCCTCTTCCATGTTCCGCCCAGATGGACCTGTGAGACAGAGGTGGGACAGAGACAAGGGCCTTCCCAGCAGATCTCAAAGCATGGGCTGTTTTGTAAGGGAGAATACTCCCTTAAAAACTCCTGGAGAGAATCATAGAATCATAGAAATGTAGAGTTGGAAGAGACCACAGGGGCCATCCAGTCCAACCCCCTGTCATGCAGGAACACCCTCAAACCACTCCCGACAGATGGCCATCTAGCCTCTGCTTAAAAACCTCCAAGGAAGGAGCCTCCACTACACTCCGAGGCAGCAGATTCCACTGCCAGACAGCCCTGACTGTCAGGAAGTTCTTCCTGAGGTTCAGGTGGAATCTCCTTTCCTACAGCTTGAATCCATTGCTGCTTGTCCTGGTCTCTGGAGCAGCAGAAAACAAGCCCTCTCCTTCCTCTACATGGCATCCCTTCAAATATTTAAACATGGCTATCATGTCCCCTCTTAACCTCCTCTTCTGCAGACTAAACATACCCAGCTCTCTAAGTCTATCCTCATAGGGCATGGCTTCCAGGCCTCTCACCATTTTGGTCACCCTCCTCTGGACTTGCTCCAGCTTGACCATGTCCTTCTTGAATTGGGGTGCCCAGAACTGGACACAGTATTCAAGATGGGGTCTAACCAAAGCAGAGTAGAGTGGTACCAGTACCTCCCTCGATCTAGACACCATACTCCTATTGATGCAGCTGAGAATTGCATTGGCTTTCTTGGCTGCCGCATCACACTGCTGACTCACGTTCAGCTTGTGGTCTATGAAGACTCCTGGATCCCTTTCACACGTACTGCTATCCAGCCACGTGTCCCTCATCCTATATTTCTGTATTCCATTTTTTCTACCTAAGTGTAGGACCTTACACTTCTCTCTGTTGAATGTCATTTTGTTTGCCTTGGCCCCGCTCTCCAATCTATCCAGGTCATTTTGAATTTTGTTCCTGTCCTCTGGCGTATTAGCAACCCCTCCCAATTTGGTATCATCTGCAAATTTGATGAGCATGCCCTCTATTCCTTCATCCAAGTAATTGATAAAAATATTGAGCAGCACTGGGCCCAGGACTGAACCCTGTGGCACCCCTCTAGTCACTTCTCTCCAGGATGAAAAGCAGCCATTCGTGATCACCCTTTGGGTTCGGCCGGTCAACCAATTACAAATCCAACTAACAGTAGCCCTGTCCAGCCCACATTTTACCAGCTTCTTTGCAAGAATGTCATGGCGAACTTTGTCAAAGGCCTTACTGAAATCGAATGATAGCAGCTCACCCCATATCTGCATTTTGACCTCAGGTTTATTTGGAAGTACACATTCATTAAGTTCAATCAGTGATTGTTCACACATTAAGTTCCCGTAGAAGTTATCTCAGAGGGAATTAGAGGCTTAAATTCAATTATTATTTCCAACTGTTGAGTCAGTGGAGTTTACACAAGTGTTTTTTTTCCAGGTTCCCATTGATTTAATAAATCTGCTCTGGCTGAGACTAGAGTAGATTTAGGCCAGAATTTCATGACCAGGGAAAGCTTGGTCTGCAGAAAATAGTCTTATTGTGTTGATGTGTGTCAGTGTGTTTTAAAAGTATTGGCACCTAATGGTAGAAATTAAAGTTATTAGTGTATTGTGAAAGCCTACAATTTTTTTTTGGATTTTAAAAGCCTACAATTAATGCCAAAGATAGATGGTATCAGGGGGCCACTCTCTTTGTAGTTTGATGGGCATTTAGGCAGGTTGCCTTTTCTTTTTTTAAATGCATTTATTATAAAATTTTCTGGTACGAAGAGCCTCTGAAACTGGAATTAGCTGTTTTGTGAAACAGGTTGATAGCATAACAACCACTTTATGACATTATTTCCACATGGGAAAAATGTGGACACTAAAACATGGGATTTTTTGTTGGTATTATTTTAATTATGTTGGTATACCATAACCATAACATTATTGGTATACCATAATTATGTTGGTATTCTAGTATACCAGAGCAGGGTGCTTACAAGCTGCTAGCTATGGACTATGATATGATATGAACACTATGATAATAGTGTTGAGAGACAGGGAATGGCTAAGAGAATAACATGTTGTAAAGCATCGGATGACTGAGGCCTTGTTCCTGCAAATCAATGTTTCCTGTTTTGACTCTCCAGTGAACATGAGTATATGCTATGCTTCATTGTGAGGTGTACTGGCTGCTTATGCTTTCCCTGGCACAGTTTGATTCAGCACCTTTGGTCTTGAGCTTCTTTGCTGGGGCATCAATACTATTAAATAAATCAGTAACATATTCCCCTCCTCCCAGTGCAGAACCAAGGGAGTCTATCTCACAATACCCCTGAAAGCTTCTTAGGACTTCTTGTTTTCTATTTCTATTATTATTACTATTATTATTATTATTACTACTACTACTACTACTACTACTACTACTACTACTACTACTACTGGGCCTCAAAGAAACTTGGATTCCTGATGACCACGTCCTCTTGCCTTACCTTCTGCATCACTGTGGCAGAAGTGTTGGAAGCAATGACAGGCTAGTTTTCCAGGGGCACAGTTTTGGCATCCTAATACACCCCACCAGCTGACTAGTTCATTTTGTTCAGAAAACTCACGCAGCACCTGATGTGTCTGTATAACAAGGATGAAAGAACCCATGGTCCTCTAGTTATTGATGGACTCATGTCCCCATTAGTTTCAGTCTGGTATGGATGGTGATCAGGGATGATGGCAGTCATAGTCCAGTCAGGGTGAGCAACTTCAGTGAGTCTGATAGTCATTTTCTGATCCAGGACCTTCTAGTGGTAGGGCATACAAGCTGACCCAAAAGTCAAAGAACTGCTACAACAGTAAAAACCCAGACGTGGCCAGAAGTCCACTTCTGATTTTGAAAAATGGGTTTTTAAAATGTTAAACCATACAGGAATGTGGGGTTATACCTTGTTTAAAAGTTGAATTGCCACTCTTGGAAGACTTTCACAGTACACAGCTATAGCACTATGATTCTGTTTTAACTGCCATGGCTGCATCCTGTGTAATTTTGGGATTTGCACTTAGAGTACTTAGAATTCCCAGTCAGAGAGCTTTGGTGTCTCATCAAACTACAGACATCAGGATTCCAAAGGATGCAGCCATACAGGTAAAGTGGAATCATAGTGTTACAACTGTATAGTGTCTAAGTACTTACACTGTACCCTACATTGTTATGGTGCTATTATTCCACTTTCAACATTCTGTGGAATTATTCTGGGGTTTGTAGTTCACTAAGGCCAAAGAGCTCTCTGGCTGAGAATTATAAATGTCCCTCCTGAAACTGCAAACCCCAGGATTCCACAGGATGTTGAAAGTGGAATAATAGCACATTAGCAGTGTAGAGTGGAAGGGTCCTGAGTCTTAACATCTTCAGGGGAGGGCTTTGTCTCAGTCCCACTCCTATGACAGGCATGTTTTGTGAGGACACAGGAGAGAGTTTTCTCAGTGGCTGCTCTCAGCTTCTGGAACTCCCTCCCACAGGGGATTTGGATGGCTTGAGGACATATTTCAGCCAAAAAGGAAAAGGTGGGGGGATGAGGTGGTTTGAAGAACCTACGGGGCTGAACATGGGTGTGAAAGTGCACCATTTGCCCTTTCTTTAAAATTCAAAAGGGATAATTTATTATTAAATAAGACCAGTTTTTTTAAATTTCTCCCTGCCTGCAGAAGAGGAGTGGCAATCAGAGAAGAAGTTAGTGAGACAGATAGTAATCCCATCCTGTGTGGACTGTATCCAGCCCATGGGTTGGAGTTTCTCCACCCTGCATTAAATCATTGCCTCATTTTGGCTCACATCTTCAGAAGGTGCTCCCGTTCTACCACTTACAAAGTTCCTACTGAATTAGAATAAAATGTCCAGAGAAGTAGTTGGTCTTGTTTTTCCTTTGTCTCTGCCCACGTCAGTTCCTAAAAAGGGATGTCATGATTGGGGCAGGGTTCCCTCCTTTTTTGCCCTTCATGGTACATTCCTTTCTTGATCGGTAAAGTAGTGTTAGATTCCTAACCTGGTGGAGCTTTGGGATGTGTGTTACAAGATAACCCAATTTTGCAGGGAACGGAAAACATTTTAAAGCTCCACCTTTATCCTCTTTTAGATAAGGCTTTGGCTCAACCAGTGCGAGTTCCTGTGAAATGTATGGCAGGCTCCCTCTTATGACTTCATAGGGGAGGAGAGGACTCCGCATTTCTTGTACGAGAGTTCAGTTACTGGAATTCTAAAGGAAGCAGGAAGAGGGAGGTCACAGGAGGCTTAGGCCATTAATTTTAACTATAACACACTGATGGGATGTTGAGCAGGTGCTCACATTGTCTGGCGTGTAGAATTAATTAGATAGACCACTCTATGGAATGGAAAATAGATGAAGATGGCTTCCATTAATGCTGAAGCTGGCCACAAATTATTAGTAATTTTTATATGTGTGGTGTGCACATCAGAGTGAGTGGTTATGTAATTTTATTGGCTCACCAATTGCAGGGACTTCTTGATTGTCTCTGGGTGATGTTCCAGATGGCAGAAATTAATTTATAAAGCTTTCTGTTGCTGGCATAGGATCAAGTTACCTTACAATTGCAACTTGCTCCGTCTTTGCATGCATTAGGATAAATGTAATATTGGGACCAGCAGTTGAAAGTTACTGAGCTGAATCTGCCTCTGGGGAAGTTTGTTTTTTGTGAGGTGCTGGTTGCAAACCATGATGAGGTGACTGCTGTGTGAAGGTCTGTGTCAAAAACCTAATCCATGAGATGTGATTCAGGATCATTGACCTTCACCTCTGGCTCCATTTATGAAGTGGCCATTCCATCAAGTTAGCTGCTGACTTAAGGGCATGATGCTTTTGCTGATAGTCCTCAACTGTGTCTTTGGACAGGTGGTAGCAGGCTTTAGTTTATGGAAGATTTTGGGGTTCCCGTTCATATTCTGCTCTGTTACAATTGATTGCTTTTCTGGACAAATGTGCAGCCTGTGTTTCTTTTTTTCTGGCTAACTCAAACTTGCTGTAAGAATAAGGTGTGATGTAATTAATGCCTTAGTAACTTAGCTAGCCTTTTTAGACTACTGTTGTGTTTTCATTAAAGACATCCTGTGTCCTTTCAAGATATTGGCTATTTTGTTTACAATCTCTCTTAAGATCAGATACATAGTCCAAACTGCCAGACAACAATGTTGCACGCTACATTCTACTGCGTAAAATACATGAAACCACACATAATGGGGGTGTGCAATCATGATAGATCCAAGGACCAATTTTCTGCCGTTTGGACTTTCCACACAAGAGTGCCAGAAAATGAAGAGAAAACCAACTCAGAAATGGAGGAAGTCCTTGAAGCTTCCAGGAAAATCAATTCACCCTTTCCTTGGCCAGCAAAAGGCTAGGTGAGGGAATCTGAAGGAGCTCGGGTCTGCAAAATTGCATTGGAAGCCTACATGTAGCCCAAGGGGTGCATTTTGTTTACCCCTTGTTTATAGTGTGGGTAATAGTTAACACTGATATCAGTATGTTCTTTATATTCTCCTCCTTCACTAGAATAAGAATTCTGCCCAAGTTTTCCTTCAGGCCCCAAGCTGATCACATTGTGGAGTTTGAGATGTTGAAAATCATGCATATTTAGAACTCTTATGTTTGTTATGTTTGCATTAAAAAAACACAACCCAAGAGCCAGCATGGAGCCAGCATGGTGTAGTGGTTTGATCATTGGGCTACAGCTTTGGAGATCAGAGTTTGAAAGTTCAGAGTTCAGGCAGGGAAACCCCCTGGGTGACCTAGGGCAAGTCAGACCCTCTTAGCTTCAGAGGGAGGCAAAAGTAAACCCTCTCTGAACAAGTCTTGCCAAAAAACCAAAAACCAAAAAACAATAAAACCCCAAAACCCAAACAAAAACATGATAGGTTTGCATTAGGGTCTCCATAAGTTGGAAATGACTTGAAGGCACATAGAACAACAGAGTCAACACGGGCTACAAATAAAGGAGAGACTGATATAAATACACTTTCCTCAGCCTTGCTTAAGCCTGGAGCCAGTCTTGAAAACTCTGAAATAGTTTCTGAAAATTAACATGTGCCACCTGGGGAGTATTCCTTGATCCAGCATTGCATCTGGGTTATAGCTAGGCTGGGCTTGGGGGCAAAATGAAGTCATTGTCCCTCCAAATGAATGCTCTGTCCGCCTAATAACATTTTCCTTCATCCCCCAAATTCCTAGCTTTGCAGAGAGTGAAACTTTGGAAATTGTTGACACCAAGAGCCTGCATTGTGTAGTGGTTTGAGCACTGGACTGCAACCCTGAAGACCAGGGTTTGATTCACTGCTCAGCCATGGAGACACACTGGGTGATCTTGGGCAAGTCATACACTCTCAGCCCCAGAAAATCTGGTGATATGTTAGCCAAAGGGTCACCGTAAGTGGGAAATGACATGAAGGCACAAAACAAGAGCTCTTCTATTTGTTCTGTTTGCATGCCCTCGATACCTGTCCCAGCCTCTTTTCTTTGGATGCCTAAACTGTACTTCCAAATATTCAATTGAAGTTTTAAGTTACTGGAATGTTAGAAATCAGGGGACTGAAGGGAAATTTCAGCAGGAATCAGAATGCTTGGTGGAGGAAGAAATGTGCTCATTTTGTCCTCCTCATACTCACATTTTTGTTCCAATAATAAATGTGTATCCTTCCTTACTTTTTCTGGTTCATTTCTATCATGTCTTTGTCAAGTACTGCTTGACAGTTAGCTCCTGTTCAAAATTAGTACTTTATGGAAATGTATCATCTAAATATCCTAAAGGAACCAGATCCCATCTGATCTTGAAAGCTAAGGAGCCCTGGTTAGTATTTGGATGGGAGACAACCAATGAAGAACCAGAGGCTGTAGGCTATATTTCAGAGGAAGGAGCTGACAAAACTGCAGCTGAGTGTTCCTTGTCTAAGAAAACCCTATGAAACCCATAGAGAGTTTCTATAAATTGACAAGTGACTTGATGGCATGTGTACACACATATGTCTCTGTATTTGGGAGCCAGCGTGGTTTAAGTGTTTGACGAGGACTATGGAGAACAGGGTTCAAATCCCTGTTTGGCCATGGAAACCCACTAAGGGACCTTGGGCAAGTCACACTCAGCCTCTGGGTGCTGGGTGGTCATTCCAGTGTTAGCTGGCAACCGGTCTTGCAACTTTAACCTGAGCTTTATGCGTACTGTCCAAGGTGCTGAATATATTTTGTGGCTAAAGTTTGGCACTTGAATAGCTCCTTCAAAATTTCAACTGAAACTGTTCCAGCCACCACCAGTGATGCTGTGATCACTCCCCCCTCATATAGAGGACTTTTCTTTAAAAAGAAAAAAAAAACCATTGGTGACTTATAGTCAGATTTGTATCAGGCAAAGTTGTAATACCATTGTAGATGCCCTGTGATTCTCATGTGGTCAGAAACAAGTTGCACATTGAGGAACAAGGAATGTGAATACAAAGTGTAGAACTTAAAGCTGGAGACTGTTTCAGACCCTGTCGCTCCCTCTGAAATGGCAACTTTTACATCAGAAATCAAAGCTTGCAAGAATTGCTGTAGCATAACTGCAGATTATAGGCTTACTATGACATACATAAAGGTGCTGTCAATGCTACTTTTAAAGCCTTGCTTTTTAAAGTAGGATCCAAGTGATATTGTCTGCTTAGAAGAGGATCAGCACAATGCAAGCTTGGTAGCTTCTCTAACCTCTCACACTTACAAAGAAAGAAAAGCTGCTTATGTGATGGAGAGTGAGATGCTAGCAACGGGTTTACAGTCAATGAATAAAATGCCCATCCTGTGCCCTCCACCCAATAATCTATTTCAGTGAATTTTTGCATGCATTAATGGCCCAAGTTGTAATTGGAATGCTAATACAACATGGCTATCATGTTGTCTTTCCACTTTGTGTGGCATGTTAGCAGTTAGACACTAGTGTCGAAACACTATGGCTATGCTAGCTTTATATGAGGGGAGTTGTAGTCCAACATGTCGAGTGGCCACTAGGCTGGTGGAGCCTTTGTTAAATCTTAATTTAGCTCAATGTGTACAAACACAAATTAGATACATTGCCTCTTTTCTGTGCGGCCAAGAAGAGTAGTTCATATTCAATAGGCTCCTTGTGCTCCTTAGTGCTTGCAGATTGCTGAGTTGTTCACACTAGGATTGTGGCTAACCTTCATCAGTTATGTCTGGTGGTTTCCACATGAATGGGGCAGTGAATCCTCTCAAGGTTGCAGCCTGAATTTCCAAGTAGCTCTCCAAGGTGCTGAACCCATTTTGGGGATAGGACTCAGCACCCTGCATAATTCCTTTATGATTCAGACTGAAACCTGGAGCAGATTCATTGCTACACTTGCATAGAAGCCACAGCTGCCAGTGATCTTAATTGAGTTTAATTGGAACAATCCAGCGACAGTAACTGTATTTTGACGTTGGCTTGTTTGAAACTAATGATAGTTAACATTAACCGCAGTTTCTTTGTCTTGATGAGAAAAAAAAATCACAGTTCAGGAAGAACAGAAGTGACAGCTTCATAATTTTTTCTCTTTGCCAAATGGGAAGACTCATTTCTGTCCATTCATGTAACATTTAGTTGTCTTTCAGCATGATGTGTCAATACTGCAGGTGGGTGAGTGTGGTAGTATGGTAATAATTTTATATATTCTATACATTCAGTGGTTCTGTATGTTATAGCAGATGTGATTATGGGTAATTTCATGGAGGTCACTGCATGATGTAGGTAGTATGTAAACAGACTCCAAATTGACCTTTTAATTTTCACATATGGATTCCTTTCTCTGGCCTTTGGTTGACTTTAGACTGGCCCCAGAATATTTGGTTTGTTAAATTGTTTAAAGGTTGGCACTATTTAAAGAGTTGACTTGATGTAATAAAAGAAATGAATACGCTATCATTAAAAATGCTAAAGTCAATGTGGGAAGAAAGTAGATTGGAATCTACTAGTACACCTCTTGACTGTTTTTATTTATTTTTATTATTTATTTATTTATTTGTATCCTGCCTCTCCATATGGATCGAGGCGGCGAACAACTTACAAATAGCATGTATTTCAAAACATTTCTATACATGTCCCCAAGAAGCTGGGTACTCATTTTACCGACCTGCAAAAGGATGGAAGGCTGAGTCAACCTTGGAGCCAGGCAGAATCGAACTCACAACCTTGTGGCTTGCAGTACTGGCATTTAACCACTGCGCCACCACGGCTTTGGAGTAGATCAACAGGAGCTTCTGATTTCCATTCATTTAATGAAAGAATTAACAAAAAGAGTGTTGGAGTGTTGGACTAAGTTTCTGGGAGGCCATGGTACAAACCACTGCTTGGCCATGGAAACCCTAGGGTGATCTTGAGCAGGTCACCCTCTCTTAGTCTTAGTGGAAGTCAATGGCAAACTTCCTCTGAACAAATCTTGGCAAGGAAGCCCTGTAATAGCTTCACATTGTTTGTGTGTATTTGCCTTCAAGTTGCTCGTTGACTTATGGCAACCCCTTGGATTTTTTAGGGTTCTCTTAGGCATGGACTACTCAGAGGTGATTTTGCCAGTTCCCTCTTCTGAAATGTAGCCTGTAGCACCTGGTATCCATTGGTGGTCTCCCATTGATGTACTAACCAAGTCTGGCCCTGCTTAGCTCAGATCAGACAGGATTTGGTGCTCTTAGGGTACAAGTTGGAAACAACTTGAAGGCACACAATAATAACCTGCCCCCCCCCAGGCTACTAAAAACTTTGGGACAACAGTAGTGAATTTTTGTATGAAATATGTGAACTCAGTTTTGATACTGAAAACAAATTCTTGGGAGAAGCAAATATTCAGAGGGAGAACGAATCTCCACACCTCGTTTCCTTTCTCTTGCACTTGGCTCCAGTTAATAGACCTTGACATTCAAGTAACAAACAAGAGTTCTTTGCTAGAAGCTCTTCTGGAACTCACAGGTCACTTTGGCAATGACAGGAAAATTCCTTCTCTGGTAACAAATGAATTTGACTTGGTGATAGTCACAACTCCTGACAACTGATGTCCCAAGATGTAATTGCTTATCTATGTCTGCGTCCTTATTAGCAATGTAAAATTTCAAGAAATTTTGATACCATAGGGGTAGAAAACTCCTATTTTTTGGAAAAACTGAAACTTTTGGAAAAATTGAAGAATGCAACATTAACTCTTCTTCACAGATGGACAGTCATTTTGTTACTGAAAATGAATTATATGTAACTTTGGCCCTTTCCACACGCGGGCGGAGAAATGGGGTAAGCCACGCTGAAACGGAGCTTACCTCAGTCCGTCGCTGCGTGGAGCAGCGCGTTTCGCTGCTCCACACTTGTCAGTGTCTCGCGGCGTCCGGCAGCACCCAAAATGGCAGCTGATGTCTGGTGGAGGCTCTCCACCAACCGGAGAACCTCGCCAGCTGGAAATCCTGCCCCCAGCAGATCTGCAGGCACGCCCTTGCGCTCGCCTGCAAATCCACACCGGGCGCTGCGATGCAGCTGCACGGGGCTGCACGCCCCGTGCCTTTTAAAAACCACATAAAAAGTGGTTTTTAAAAAGCACGCGGCGCTGCCACTTCCTGGCGCCCTAGCGCGGATTGGGGTGTGGAATTACTCTAAAGTAATCCACCCCAATCCACTTTACTGTGTAGACGACCTCCCACGGAGGTCGCGCTACCACGTGTTATTTGGAAAGGGCCTTTGTTTAGCATAAAATGATCATGTGTGAGATATTAAAAGTACAATTTATTCAGAATATATTTGCAAATTGAACACACACACACACACATATACATTGCTACAAATGGAGCTACAAGGTTCTGAACTGTAAGGAGCACCTAAACTATGGCCATTTCTGCCCTACACCGTTATAGTGCTATTATTCCACTTTCAACATACTTTGGAATCCTGGAGTTTGCAGTTTAGGGAGTGGTGTTTAGAATTCTCAGCCAGAGAGCTGTTTGGCCTCAGTAAACTACAAGCCCCAGCATTCCACAGGATGTTGAAAGTGGAATAGTAGCACTGTAAGAGTGTGGTGTGGAAAGAGCCTATAATGAACTCCTTTGGTTTT
Source organism: Ctenosaura bakeri (assembly GCA_948474755.1). Lineage (NCBI taxonomy): Eukaryota > Metazoa > Chordata > Lepidosauria > Squamata > Iguanidae > Ctenosaura > Ctenosaura bakeri. The sequence continues at coordinate 91,037 of CAOLHI010003940.1, read as the reverse complement.
GGCAGTTTGAGGTGCAGGAGGATAAAAAAAAACCCTTAATAACCACAGAACAAAACAACAACACTAGTGAAACAGAGAAAATTATTTTTTCTCTACTAGTTCTCCATAGTGTCAAGTGGACAAAATGCACTCATTTCAATTAAAATGAACTGAGAGAGAAGGAAACCAAGACCAGGAATTATGGTGATCTGATACTGTATATAGACTTACATAAAAGATCTCCTTTTACATAGTTTTTAGAAATGATTTGGGAGCAGTAAGTATGTGAACACCTTGTCTCAAACATCTTTTTTCCATCATTCTAAAATAAATTATTCCATAATCTATTTCCCCCCATTTTTTTCAGGAAAAAAGGCTTTGGAAAAAAGCAGGACCCCCCCCCATTTTCTTCAAATTTTTCTGTATTTCTTTCCCCACCTTTCCTTCACTGTTTTGTGCCTTCTGAACACATCCATGTTTGTCCTCAGAGATGCCTACAATTGCTCCACTTGGCTAGCAGGAAAATCTGTGGCAATGTCTCATAATTAGCACAGGAGAAACTCCCAAGAGTGAGTCCTTGAGGAAAGAGCAATTTTCGAAGCTACAATTGCCATAACAGAATACTGTAATGGATGTTTGATGTGTACTTAATGGGTAGACACCATCATGATCCCGGAAGGATTTTAAAAAACTCTTTTGACCAAGGCCATTACAGGCAGTTAAGTCATGGTATTTAATCAGTAATATATCTAATGGTTCAGTCCCATTCTGGTAGTTTTATCTTTGTTACCCTTTGTGCATTCTAAAGAAGTAGTGATGTAATTTTTCACTAATTTTCTTCTTGAAGCATACAACGAATGATTTTTTAGCAGTTTTCTTTCCCCTGCAAGAAAGTCTTCGAAAATCACATTATTTTTGAAGCCTGTTTGCAAATTGAGACTTAGTGCAAAATTCCCGTGTGGTTGTTTTTTGTATAAAGCAGCTTCTTCTGTGTAGGAAACATGGTGCTTTTCATACAGAAAAAAGGATGAGATTTTGTGCAGAATGTGCCCCACGCTGTGAAGATTCTTGTCAGTTCAAGATTCTTCTCACCAGAGTTTCTTAACACTTGAGAAACATATTTTTCAACCATATTTCAAATATTCTTTCTATCCCTGGAAGCAAGTAATCAAAAGTCATGTTTGTGGAGGAACAGGTCTTTGTCTCGATCTCTCCTGTACCATTATAGTTGCTTTGCGTTGTGGACAGTGTTGGGAAGGCCACCATTCAGTGCAGAATGAGTGTGCCATAGGGGCAGGTTCTGTGCCTTTTTAGGACATTAGAGAGTGGGTAAAACACATTTTTGAAGCTTAGGTCGCCTGGTTTAGAAAAGCTGCTTTCCAATCTTCTGTTCTTTTGCCTCAGGATCAGCAGCCATCAAAGTCTGTTGCAAGGCTGTTGCATGTAGAATCTCTTTAAAGACTTCAGAGGTCATTTATATAAAAGATTACACTGAACTTTGGAAGACACTTCATTTCCATTCAGGCATTTGGAACTTGTTGGGCTATGGAAGATTCCCATACTTGATATGTACTTTTTTTTTGCTTTCTGAGGGAAAAAAATCTTCCCCTGTTCTTGTGTATACCATAAAAGGCTGAAGTAATGAATCTTTACATAGACCCAGCAGAGGCCAATTGCTCTGATTTTGTTGGGACGGTGAACCCAGAGGTTTAGCCTGAACTTTATTTTGGGAATAGGATTCAGCACCATGGACAGCTCCTTTAAAGTTCACATTAAAATCCAGAGTTATTTAATCAACCCACTGACATGGAAGCAGGCATCGACCTAGAACAGTCCCCATGCTTCTTCCCAACTTTTGAACTGTGGATACCCAGACTGTGTTGTGTTAAGGATTATCTTTCTTGCTCTCTCTCTGGACTGCAGCTCCAGGGCTGGGAGAAAACCTTTGGCTTGTGTGCCTTTCTGCAGCTAGGTATAAATCTAGGCCTCCCAAGACTTAATTTGATGATGAACACTGAAACATGTTACTGTCCTGAGATACAGTCGGCCCTCCATATTCACAGATTCAACCAACCACAGCATGAAAATATTCAAAAAAATCTGTAAATTAAACTTTGATTTTGCCATTTTATGTAAGGAATGCCATTTTGCTACACTGTTGTACATAATAGCACTTGAGTATCCATGAATTTTGGTATCCATGGGGTGTGTGTGTCTTGGAACCAAACCCTAGCAGAAACCGAGGGTCCACTGAAAACTATGTTGGTGGTAAAAGATACCATGGATGGCCATGGAAGATGGAATCTCAAGAGTTACATAGGATAGAAATAAGCAAGCAAACAAATGAACAACAAGAAAAAGTAAATCAAAGTGCTTAAGTTTGGCTCATTTCCTGTCCAGTAGTTATAAAAACTGTGCTATACGAGTCAGTAACAGAGAAAAATTCACTTCCTCAGTTTGTTCTCAGTCGTCATATATCTTTTTCCATCCTCAAACTGCATGATAATACAAGTAGTAGTAAAAAATGCTACAAATACAAATTAATCCCTTTCTTTGTCACTGGACAGGTATAAATGTTTGGTCATGATGGTAACAAGGACTCCAAAACTCATATGCTTGGTGGGAGAGGTCCCACTCATTCCAGCTTGTCTTATTTTCAAGATGCTGCCTGCTTAAGAGAATGATCTTGTAGAACAGGGGTATCAAACTCAATTTCATCTTGGGCTGCATCAGCATTATGGTTGCCCTCAAAGGGCTGATTGTATCTGTAAGACTGTATAAATATATCTACTCTTTTATCATATTAAATAATTGCCTCTGCATTCAATTATTACTGGTTTTAGTAATAGTTCTGAAACTAGAAGTCTGGGAAAAATAACAGCAAGCAGATATTCATGTGTACAACTATTGTACAGTTTATTGAGAAATGAGTTTTGAAAACAAAAGGTTATTTTCTTAATCATCAGACAAATATTACCAAGCACTGTTTATTACATTAACTTTGTTTTAACTTTTTGATCCCAGTTGAGAGAGGCAGAGCAAATAATTGTGCTCTGATCCATGCCTCTTTCTGCCCCCCTGTACCTTGTGAGCCCAATCCCCACATTGTGGGCCCCCAGCTGCCAGTACTCTGAAGAGGGGCCCAGCAGCCAGCACTGGCAATCTACTTCTACTTCTGATTGCTCCTCTGTCCAGCTTTCACAAGCTGAATGGCAACACTCTGCGCAGCTCATAAGAGTTGGACAGAGGAGCACTCAGAAGTAGAAGTAGATTGCAAGTGCTGCCTGCTGGGCCCCTCTTCAGAGTACTGGCAGTCAGGGGCCTGCAATGTGGAGATTGGATTCACCACACAGGGGTAGTGCCGCAACTGCAGGAGAGGTATGAGGGCCACATGAAATGGCCTGGCAGGCTGGATTTGGCTCGTGGGCCTTGTGTTTGACACATTTGTTGTAGAGAACGGTTTCGAAGGATTGAGTAAGACTTGTGTTGGATGGGGCAGAATGCTTAGGCACATATGGGTGAAGTACTCACCTTTGCAATAACAATTGCCAATGTAAGTGCTTTGCTAGGAGAGGAGAATGAGTGCAGATCATGATTTTGGTTGTCAGATTTACAAGAGATTGTCCCAGTTCAGCTCTCAGAAGTGGAAAAGTGCTTGTCAAACAGTAGGTGGGTGTTGGAAAGAGATCGTGCTGTGCACTTTTTAATGAGAAAATTGATTTTTCTCACTAGAGAATCTGAAAACTTAAAAATTTAGAACATATTTATTCGTGCTTGCTGCCAAGCCATTCCATATGTCATGTTCCTTTGGTCTTCAGGGTTAATGACTTTTCAAAGCAGAACAAAGACAGAGATTGCCCTTGGAGGTTGACATGACAATGGTGTGACATCATCTGCCACTGAGCGCATGTCTAGAGGAAGTGTATACAGCATGTAGGGAGATACGAGCACAGGAATGGTGGTGGTGGAGAAATTTCTCTCTCAGTAATTCAGGGTGGAATATGGCCTAAATTCCCTAAAGGCACCAGATCCCATCTGATCTTGAAAACTAAGCAGGGTCAGCCTCAGTTAGTACTTGGATGAGAGACCACCAACCAATACCTGGTGCCGTAGGCTATATTTTAGAGGAAGGGGCTGGCAAAACCATCTCTGAATTTTCCTTGCCTAAGAAAACCCCAGTGAAATTCTTGGGGTCTACATAAATTGATGGACAACTTATGAAATAACAGTGGAATAACAGTGCTGTAATTTTTGTAGTCCTGTGCCAAAATACCCTAAAGGCATCAAATCTTATATGATCTTGAAAGCAAAGCAGAGTCAGTTCTAGTTCATACTTGGATAGGAGACTGCAAACCATTGCCAGGTGCTGTAGGTTATATTTCAGAGGAAGGAGCTGGTGAAACCATCTTTGAGTATTCTGTGCCTAAGAAAACCCTAACGAAATTCATGGGGTCACCATAAGTTGACAGATGATTTGAAGGCAAATGCACAATTCAGAGTCGAACTAGATGTTATGAAAGACGCAGGGCTGCTGCTGAAATTGGTACCTCTTTGTCTAGCTACCTGCTGTATTGTGAAACTCCTGGCATGATGTGGCCTTGCCACATTCTGACTATTCCCCCAGTGCCAGTAATACTAATGTGGACTGAAGCTGGGACAGTGGCTTGCTCTGGCTCTACATTCCTTCCCTGTTAATCCCTAGTTTAGCAAGCTAGGAATTAATATCAGAAACGTGCACTCCTCCTTGCTTACTCACTATGAAAGTCGGCTTGTGAGGACATAAAAACTGTCTGCTGGTTCACACCGAAGTCCTGTTTAGTTTAACATTGTGTCTTCACACAGTGGTCAATCAAATGCTTCTAGGAAGACCACCCCACACAGGATGTGAATGTAACTGCAACCTCAGTCTCATGTTCTTCCACAGCTGATGGCAGAGTTGATATATAGCTGTCAAGTGGCTGTTGATGGTCGCATCCTCCATTAATTTATCCGGTCTCTTTGTAAAGCCATCCAATTTGGCAAGCATGCCTACATTTTACGGCAGTGAATGCTGCATTTTGCCTCTGAGCTGTGTGAAGTTGTTCTTCATTTTATCTGTTCTATATCTTCTACTATTCAGCTTTAGTGGATGGCCTTATTCTGCTATTGTGAGAGAGGGAGAAAAGCTGTTCCTATCAACTTTTTTCACACCATACATAATTTAGACAACTCTAACGTGTCTTGCCTTACCTGTCTTTTTCCTAAATTGAAAAGTCCAAAAGGCATTTTTCATTAGCATCAATTTTTATTCTCTAATGTGTTACAAACAGGGAACTATGGCATATTGTCATGTTCAGACTGTAGTTTGAGATCCTGACTAACAAACTGGTGCTAAAAGCACAGTTGTGTGTTTGGGAAATATTGAGAACCTGTGTTCTAAGTTAACTAGGTCTGACATCCTGATAAATGGAAGAAACATGGCCTTGATGCTTGTTTTTAGCCTGCTAAATTGTGGTGTAGAAAACCAGGGAATATATATCTGATTCGGGCCATTTGAGCTTCAATAGACTTTATGGTGTGTGTGTGTGTGTGTGTGTGTGTGTGTGTAGAATTTAAAGCATGAGATGTAGCAACAGCCCTATGTCTTCCATGCCATCCATCTGTCTGTCTCTCTCTTTTTAAAGTTATATTCTTTCTTGCAATATGGGACCCAAGGCGGCTAGTTCCATGCTTGGTTGCAGTGTTGAAACAAATAGGAAACAAAGTACTATTTATTTTGAATAGCTGCAGATACAAAGGTACAGTTTTGCCCTGTCAGGGGAAAAAAAGTGTGATCATATAACACTGACCCCTTAAACTAATCTAGGGTATCTGTAACACAGCAGTGTACTTCATATTACTGTCTCCATCAGGAAAAAGAGAAGCATACCAAATTGCTATGGGCGGCATTCGGAATGCCTTTCAGGCAGTTCTCCCCTTGACTTTTTAGTTTGAGGGCTCTCTGGTCCCACGCTGGCAGCTTCTTGCATTTTGTCAGGTTCTGTGATGTGATGTTTTTGGCTGTGCCTTGTGGCAGGCATAACCCAGTTCCCATGCCTCTCAGCCAGCTATCCTCTCCCTTCCAACTCTGGGCCGTCACCTGCTTTTTCTAGATCTTCAGATAGTCCATTCAAAGAGTGCCTTCCCCTTTTTAAAACAGAGCCTGTTTCTGATTTTCTCATAGTTATAAAGGATGATGAAGCAGGTAGAGGATGTGAGAGGCATTGTATCTCTCCTGGCATTCCACTTCATTTCTGCACTCAGTTCTCCCAAACTCTGTTTTCTTAGAAAATAGTAGAACTTTTTTTCTCCCTTGCTGCTCTCATGCTTAGAACTCTCTCCCCTAGTTCAGCTGTATAGTTCCATCTCTCTCTCTTCTACTAATCCTTTCCCAATATGCACCTTTTCGGTTATACCACGGTTCAACCTTAGTTCTTGCCCCTCACCAAAGCACATGCTAGTATCCTGTTGGTGTTATGTAGAAGTGTAAGTACATTTATTTATATGGTTGTACTTTTTGGTCATTGTGCAACAGAAATACAGTGAGCCCTTCACTTATGTGGGGGTTAAGGGTGCAAGTCCCCAGCGAAAGTAGAAGAAATGGAAATAAAAACAAAAATCATGAGTACTATTTTTTTTAAACCTGAGAACAGTTCTCTAGGAATCTCTAGGTCGTCTGGCATGACTCTGCGGTCAACTTCTGGCAGAAGTGGGACATAGAGTCGTGCTGGAGAACCTAGTAATGCCTAGAGAAGTGTTTTTTCTAGGAATCTCTAGATCCTCCGACCTGACTCTGTGGTCCACTTCTGGTGTAAGTGGACCATAAAATCATGCTGGATGACCTAGAGATTCGTAGAGAGAACGTATTTTTTCTGTGGTGGGGCAGGCAGAATAAGATTATTTTAAAATAAATAAATAAAATAACTCACAAATAATCAAATCCATGAGTGCTGAACCCACAAAAATAGAGGGACCACTGTATTCAGTCTGTAGTTACATAAGTGAGTGGCTACCTGTGCAACCATTTCAGATGGGCTTAAATCCTATTGTTAGTCCTTACTAGAGTAGACCCATCGAATTAATTGGGTTTACCTATGTGTTGACTGACCATTCAACAATTGATTGAATGAGTCTACCCCAGTTGGGACTATCTAATGGGATTCTAGCCAGGTAATTGCACATTCTAGGATGGGGCATAACTATTTGCCAGCACCTTCCAGAAACCACTTTCTTTGCTAGGACAGCAGAAACAGCCACTGTGCATTTTCCTTTGCAAAAGGAGACAATAAGCAGACACACTGATAGTTATTCAGACAGTTGTACAATGTCGGTATTCAGAAGAAGTGTCTTATAGTGCAACTATCATATCCTGACACACACTCAGTGCAGGTTGTCAGCTAAAACCTGAACAGGTGCAACTGTATGTGTTCTTATCCATCTCCTTTTACCTTTCCATCTCTCCCAATCCTTTTGTTATCTCTCTTAGTTTGTCATTTGGATTGTTAAGTTGTTTGAGGGCGCAGACTTCTTTTTCTCTGTCCCTTTAAAAAAAAATCTTTGAAAAGTAACATGTAGATTCATGGCAGTGGCATACATTTCAGGGTAACCTAAACTCCAAGACAGGGATCAAAATAGCAGGCTATGGTGCATCCAAAGGCAGCAGCAGTAATACATAGTAATGAGATGTAATTGACTGGGTCAAATCTGTGGAGCAGATTTGGTAAAAAATGGTACTTATTTTGGGTGTTGCAACAGCCACTACCTCGATTATGTGGCTTTAATGCTGTGGTTGGCTTGATAACAAAAATATATCGTAGCAAGCCTACAGTCCTAATACATTAATATACTGCCAATAGAACTAGACAATCTTGTTAATCTTTTGATCACATGTACATAGTGCAGATTTTGGTAATATGAAACTAAAGTTGTAGGTTTTTAGGCAAAAACCAGATCAGTAGTGTCTTTGCTTCATTCCTTATTTTGCAGAATATTACAGTAGTGCTTTATGTAATAAGAATGTAGGGGTGGGGCAGTGTGGGGATCTGTTTCCTTCTTTTCCTCCTGTCCCTTCTGAGACATGCTTGGAGGAAGTGGTTGGCATTTATTTACAATGTCAAGATAAACTTGTGGACTTTCCTCCCAGGAGTGCCTTAAGCAGGAAACACTTGACACAATTTCTCAATGCGCCTTCATGTTTGAGATTGTTTCACATTTACTAGTACAACTTGAGTTTTCCCATGAGAACAAGACCATGTAAATAGCTCTTTTCCTGGCCAAACCTCAGCTTCGAAGGAGGTGCTAATTCCAGATCTCATCAGCTTTCCTGATGTGTGTCCCTCCTGAGAAACGGGGACACAACCGGCAGTTTTCACAGTCATGGGCTAAGAAGCTCACTCTTTTGTTACAGAGAGAAAATGGAAAAGGAAAGAATTGTTGTGACTTAGGTCATTTCTACACTGCAGTGTTATAGTGCTATTATTCCACTTTCAACATTCTGTGGAATTGGAGTTTGTAGTTTACTGAGGCCCAAGAGCAATCTGGCTGAGAATTCTAAGTGCCCCTCCCTAAACTGCAAACTGCAGGATTCCATAGGATGTTGAAAGTGGAATAATAGCACTATAACAGTGTAGTGCAGAAATGGTCTTAGTGGCAAAGACTGAGCTCCTAATTGGAAAGTCAAGTATTTCCTAGTGCAACGAATTTGCCAGACAGCTTTAGATGAGCCAGCAGCCACAGCTAGGGAACACTCTTTCAGGTGAGAGATGTGTGTCCTGTTCTTTACAAGACTTGAGATGGACAAGAAGGACTTATTTCAGGTTGATATAACAAAGTCCAAAATGCACATTATGGTGATGACTTTTCTAGCCCAACCAAAAAGGTTTATATACATTATGCAAACTTTTGAAGCCAGCAGGCTTCTTCATCAGGCACTGATACTAAAAATCGTTTTTAGGGGGAAAATGTGACAATGGAGAGCTTTTTCTTTAATGAGATGTTAAAGACATTGTCTAAAATGGTCTTGGAGGGGGATTGATGCAGGTAGGGGCCATGTCCCTTATTGGCCATGAGGTAGTTGGGGACATGAAACAGCCGAAGGAAGGCAATAAAATGTCCTTCTCCACTGGTAGACACAAGGAGACTTCCTTTGAGATCTGGGCCATTGCTTGTCAGCCTGCTATTTCAGTTGCTTTTTCTAAATAAATTCTGTGATCCTATTGATTGCAGTGGTGCGTAAATGATCTTACTGGTATCTAAATGGCATTTTAATTGGTTTTATGGCTTAGCTGGTTTTAAAGGATATAGTGCTAGTTGCTTTTGCTATTTTAATGAGAATGTTTGATCTGTATGGTTATGTATTCTTGGCTTTTTATGGTGAGTTCTGTTTTGATTTTTTAATGGCACTGTGTTTTAATTGTATGCTGTAGAAGCTTCCGTTCAAGTTTTTTTTTTTTGGTCTAAAATGCAGCTAATAAATATTTTTGATGAAATAAAAGTAATAGCACTGTAGGCATCACAAAAAGTAAAATAATGGTTGAAATAGCTGGAAAAATAATAAACTCATCACAAATTTAACAATTTAGAAGTAGCAAGATAGGTACAAAGTGAGTTAAATGTGGGGTGCTCTAGCTGAGAAGGGCTTCTTCCTAAGGGGCTTACTCACCTCATTAGGAACTTGGAAAAGTTTCTTTTTGGGCTACAATTTGCAGAATGCATCAGCTATGTTGTCTAGGGATTCTGTGAGTCGTAATCCGATAAGGAAATTTTCCAAGTTCTGTTCATAGGTGTTTGACTGCTTTTTTCCTGTTTTCTAGCTGGCCTGCTGAATGCTTTCTGAGCACTATAACAGAAATTTTAGTCTGAGGGAAAGCAGCTGATGGCACATGGAGATAATGAACTTGTTCTTGAGTTTATGGGAAGCGCACTTTCAAATAAACATTTCTGTCAGTCTTTGTAGGTGTATGTTTATCTGCAGTTCTCCACCCTAAATCCTTGAGAAATGAGTGGGTAAACCCAGATTTTACTTGACCACATCAAAGACGTTTTGTTTTTGTGTTCTATTTGAAATTAGGGAGAGTGTATTAACTGTAAAGAGAGGGTGATGGATTATCAAATTATGAAGTAAACATCTAATTTCTTAAGTTGTTTTGCCACATCTTCTGCATGTCCCTAAACCGTAGAACCTGTGCTAGCCAGAATGTACATTCAGTTGGAACTTTCCACTCATACTTTGTATTAACATTGTTTATATTTATATCAGGTGTGCTAGATTTGCTTATAATCTTGAGTAAGTGTCATGCCATTCTATCTGAAAGGAAGGAAAAAACCTAGTCCTATAATTTTTAGAGAAGGCATGAGGCACAAAACCCTGAAGGATCTACTCATATGGCTATATGCATGTATACCTGTTTGTGCAATATTTGGTTTTTGGCATTTGTTTGAGCACCAGAACGTCTCTTTCCAAAGCACAAACCTATGCATGTGATTATTTCACTACGAGTTTGGGAGTATTCATAAACAGCTTTCTCAAGGAATTCTCCCAGAGGTACCCTGGCTCCACTGAACAAGTGGATGGGCACTCAAACATACTTTAATGTCCTGCTTGTGGGTTTTTCATAACTATCTGCATAGTAGTTCTGTGTACAGAATGTGGGACTAGATCACTGTGTGGTCTGATACAACCCAATTTGCCTTGTGTTCTTATCTACGTAAAGGAAGACTACCAGTGTGTACTATTTTAATCTACAGCATTTTCCAAGTCAGAAACCAAACAAACTTAAAAGGGCTGAATAGTCTCTTCTGCACTGATATGTATCTAATAAGATTCCAATTTAAAACTAATGAACATAATGCCAGAGATGGAGCTGCTGTTGACAATATAATGCTAGTAGTCAGATTTCCCTCCTGTTTCAGTGACATTTAGGCATACCATAGTGCCATCATGCTGTGTATCTTTCCCTTTTCACACATTGTAGTTCATTCATTCTTGGGAAAGGGACATTTAAGGCATGGGTAAGGTGGCCCTAAAATTTCAGGGGAGGTAAGAAGAGCATTTCATTGTGCTGCATTTTTAGTGCAAGTCCAATATTGTGTGCTGCATCTGGCTCTACTCTTATCTGTTATCTTTGGCATCTACTGTATGTGTAAGAATGATAGTGTGATTTGTGTTAACATTGTATTACTTACATTAATCTTACTTGATGAAATCTGCAAATTGTTATTTAAAAACTTCCAATATGTTTATGTTTTCTAGGTCATCACACAGTCTACATTGGGGTTCACGTGCCTAAAAGTTACCGGAGAAGACGACGCCACAAAAGAAGGCCCAAGGAGAAGAAAGAAAAGGAGAAAATTTCTGAAAACTCTGATAAGTCTGACATTGAAAATGCTGATGAGACAAGCAGTAGCATCCTCAAGCCACTCAGTGAGTGATGGGTTCATTTTTTTGAATGTTTCCCAACAGAGCTTAAAGTGCCAATGAGAACTAATAAAGATAGCTACTCAGGATAAAAGAATCTGGTTGGTACCATTTAGCATTATATGATGGAAAATGTAGAAATCCCTTGCAAAGAAAACTCAAATGTGAGCAAATGTTTGCAAGGCGGTGCATTTTCAGAATTGATTGAATTGATTTGTTCTACCATTATGAGGTTCTCATATGGTTTTGACTGATTGTGGTAATTCATTTCTGAATCAAGGGGTTATGTTTCCCAAGATATCAACTAAGGATAAATTTAACAGAGCTGAGACAGATAGAGAACATTTCAGATTATCTTCCTGCAGTTGAATCATGGCTTCATAGTTTTTTGTACTTCTGTAGTCTTGGGTAGAAGGATGTGTTTCATTGTCTCTGGGTTGGAGGAACACTGAGTTTTCTAGTTGTTGATTTATCTTCAGAAGTAATGCTGTATTTGCTTACATTTATGATACTGAGTTGAAGGGGACTGATGATGAAAGGGTTGATGTTAAAAATAACCTCCTACAATACCAACCTGAAGACACTTAGGCATATGTGATTCCAGGAGCTAAGGAGGATTTGTTCTGGTTAGTACTTGGATAGGTGACCACCAGGGAATACCAGTGATTTTAGGGTATGTGAAAGAAAAGACCTGCCAAAAACCTTGTCAAGCCATTGCTGCTTGATCAGCAATACTGAGGTAGATGGACCAATGGTTTGCCTGGGTATGAGTAGCTACCTGTGTCTTTCTAAAAGACTGTCACCGTTATCATCCAAGCCTTCTTCCTGGAAGCTTAGGGAGATATGTTGTTGTAGCAGTCCATGAGGTACGTTAGACTGATACTCAAGATTACTCACTCAATTTTTTTTAGTAGTAGAGCTCTTACTGCACTATGCCCCAATAGGGCGTCATCCTGGTGGGATCCCAGCATTACTATTGCTAGTTGGCTGTCGCGAATGGGTAGCATCAGGCACACTGTTCTTCATTTCACAGTACAGAGTCAATGGTCAGCCCATTTCCCTGTCTCTTTCCCACCCCACAACTCATAGTTGGTTGATTCTTGTGCTGTACTGCGGAAGGAAATGCTGTTAAGCGCTGTGGCCCTTACTGCATGCCCACAGATTGATGGTATAGTGGCAGAAAAGAGGTCCAGTACTGGATTTTTTCCTGGCAATGAAAAAGGGCATGTTTCCCATGGATAGGGATGCAACAGCAGCAGGTGAGCATCGATGTCATTCGATGACACACATCCTGGACTAGCGCAATGCATTGCTTTGCTGGATCAAAATTCAAAATGACCTTGACAGATTGGAATGCTGGGTCAAAGCTAACAAAATTAATTTCAACAGAGAAAAATGTAAGGTCTTACACTTTAGCAGAAAAAATGGAATGCACAAATATAGGATGGGGGACATGTCGCTGTATGTGTAAAAGGGATCTAGGAATCTTGGTAGATCACAAGCTGAACATGAGTCAGCAGTGTGATGCAGCAGCCAAGAAAGCCAACATGATTCTTGGTTGCTTCAATAGGAGTATGGTGTCTAGATCAAGGGAGGTAATGATACACTCTATTCTGCATTGGTTAGACCTCATTTGGAATACTGTGTCCAGTTCTGGGCACCCCAATTCAAGAAGCATATCGACAAGCTGGAATGTGTCCAGAGGAGGGCAACCAAAACGGTGAAGGGTCTGGAAGTCATGTCCTATGAGGAGCGGCTTAGGGAGCTGGGAACGTTTAGTCTGCAGAAGAGAAGATTAAGAGGGGATATGATAGCCATGTTTAAATATCTGAAGGAATGTCATGTCGAGGAGGGAGTGGGTTTGTTTCCTGCTGCTCCAGAGACTAGGACAAGGAGCAATGATTCAAGCTGCAGGAAAGGAGATTCCACCTTTACTTCAGGAAGGACTTGCTGACGGTCAGAGCTGTCTGGCAGTGGAATATGTTGCCTCGGAGTGTGGTGGAGTCTCCTTCTTTGGATGTATTTAAGTAGAGTCTGGATGACCATCTGTTGGGAATCCTTTGATGAGTGTTCCTGCATGGCAGGTGGTTAGACTGGATGGCCTCTGTGGTCTCTTCTAACTCTATGATTCTGTGATTCTATGACAACATCAGGTTACCACAGGGCCTAGGATAAAAACTTTCAAGTATTTTTTTATCTCATTCTGAAAGACTAAGAAGCTCATGGTTGGGAGAAAACCAAGTGTCTGAACCCTTGGAGGGTGTCAGTAATGTCAGAAACTTTGGTTATGTTCTCTTTCAGCCAGAACTGAATGAGTACGTGTTGAGTTAGAATTGTTTTCTCACCCTCACCAACAATATGGAATTATTTGGCTTTAACCTTAGGTACTATCCTCCTTTCAAAACAAGCCAAGCACTGTCTGCTTTGACGAACAATGGATGAACAGTGTACACCAATATCTTCCTCTCATGAAAATCAACAACAACAGGAAGCAATTAAATTTACATTTTATGATTCGTTCTATTTTAGAAAATGTATCTGAATAAGAAACATTAAATAAAAAAAAATCAATTATATATATATATATATGGCTTTAAGAGTGTTCCTCACTGTAAGGAAAAAATAAAATAAACCTGTAACTGTCATCCAGCATTGTTACAACCATGCAGTCTGGAAGATTTTGACCCAACTGTCTTGTTTCTTAAGAGATCCAGGAATAGATTAGTAGGGGCTGTTGCAGTTCAGAAGATTAAGGGGCAATGGGATGTTGGTGAGCGAGAAGCTTGCATAAGACTGATTTGCTCTAAGACTGGCTTCGGCCAGTGCTGATTTAACAAGTGCTAAAAAATCTACTGAGTTAGAGTTCTGTCTGGAAATTGAGATTAGAATTTAGCTAGGACTTCCAAGGTTCCTGAATGATGGTACAACTATCTATGTTTTGATGATCCAAATTTGGGGAACTTGTTTTACAGATGTTGTCATGCTCTTCTGAATGAGGATGACAGCTTATAGAAGGGATGCCTAAATAACATTGTTAATCCCCCTAATTTTTTTCCTTTAAACTATACTAGTTGTAGAAAAGTGAACTAGCCTTTCCTCAGAGTTACTTGTGTTTTTTTTAAAAAGGGATTTTAATTTATTTTGTAAAAGGGAAAAATGAAAAAAAGGCATGTTTCTGGCCTATATCAAGTCATAATTGATATCAGAAAATGTGATATCAGCCAGGCTTTCCATTCCACAGCTGTTCTGTTTCACCCTGTGCCCCATATTTTTGACATCATAAAATATGAAACTTAGAGGCAATGGTTTGCTATACAGTTGACCCTCCATATCTGCACATTCTGTTTCCATGGATTCAACCAACCACAGCTTGAAAATACCTCCGCCCAAAAAAATCCAAAAAGCAAACTTTGATTTAGCCATTTTATATTAGGGATACCAATTTACTGTACCACTGTACATAGTGAGACTTGAGCGTCCACAGATTTTGGTATTGGGGGGAGTCCAGGAGCCAAACCCTAATGGATACCAAGGGCCCACTGTACATTCTTTTTGCTAAATCTACATATTTAGTGGATGGAAACAAATTCTCTAGACAGTTGTTCACTAAGAACTGTTTACATGCTGGGTTCAAGTCTAATTTGCAACCCAAAATTCTCTTGTTGCAATTTAGCTGTTGAGAGATTGTTAGATTCCATCTGATATTTTTGTATGGAATATGATCTGTATCTAAGCATCCTAATAAGATTATTGAAGACATTAATGGGATGACATAGCCTGTAACTGCTTTAGTATACTGGACTGTCTCTGTTCAGTATCTCCACATTTCTCTTTGTTTGGTTGTTTTGCCACACATGAGTTCTCAGTAAGAAAGGGAATGTAAGACTCTCCAAATGTTGTTACACAACAACTTCCATCATCCCTTAACAACTGGGTATTCTTGCTAGGACTGATGGGAGCTGTAGTAATCCAACGGTATGTGGAGGGCCACATGTTCTCTGTGCCCTCTCCAGTAACAATCTTTTCTTCCTTAGAGGGAGAGGAGACCCTTCCTGCTGTCTTCTCCAACAGAGACTCTAGATTTCTCTTTCCCTACTGCTGGGGTTTACAGAGAGTGACTATGGGGATTTGCTGTAGAAGCTCTATCCAGTAAACTACTCTTGTAAATGTGAATGAATAAAGGTGAGAAATGTGGTTGCAGTTTTACACTGAATGACTGAATCAATGGCAGCTGGTGACATCCATGTCAATAGGGTGATGAAGCCACTTCTGGGTTTTGGACAGCTTGACCAATAGGACTCAGCACTCTAGATAATTCCATTAAAGTCTGGAGTAGATTTACCAACCCACTGACATGGGGATCCACCATCTGCCACTGGATAGAATACAGGAGGAGAAAGACCCCTTCCCCAGCTCAACAGGGATAAAAATATATAATTCAGACCATTAAAAAGGGGGAAGGAGTTCCTTATGGCTTCCATAGGTCACTCCTAAATCAAGACCACAAATAAAAGGGTGAGAAATTTTGTTGCTGGCTCTCTTAAATGATATATTTTAAAAAGCACTTAAATTATATGTATATGTATATATGTGTTTATGTCTGTCTGTCTGTCTAATCTAATCTAATTTAACCACTTTTTAATTACAGCCAGGTAAAATGAAAGCCATTAAAAACAACAAATAAAGGTCCAGTATATTATCTAGGTCCTGTTTCTCCTTAAAAAAAAATTCTCAAAGGCTTGCTGGAATAAAGATCTTCATTTGGGTGTGGAAGGATGCTAATGAGTGTGGAAATCAAACCTTTCTGGGAAGGGAGTTCTAGAGCCTGGGAGCAGCCACATAGAAGGCCCTCTCCTGTGTGCCCACTAGGTGTCTAGAGTGATAGGCCAGAAAGAAGGCTTCCCAGAAGATCTCAAAACATGGGCAAGCTCATGTGGGATAATACAGTCCTTCAAATAATGACCTGAGCTGATGTACCTCTGACAGAAGAAAGGTCTCCTCAGAAGATCTCATAACACAGGGAGGCTTATATGAGAGGCTGTGTTCCTTCAGCTATCCTGAAACAGCTATCCTGGACCAGTGTGTGGAAATAGAGTGGCTTCCAGTGGGATTATTGAAACAAGAGAGTCCTCCATCTTGGCACACATTGTCTTTCCACAGGGAGGAATGTCTGCGGAGGAGCTTCTGCCGTTGTCTCCATCCCCAGTATGTTTTGCCTGACACACCTGCCTTCTTCTGCCCAATGGCTGGGCTGACCCTGTGGGATGGTGTTTCCCCCTTAGTCAGGCAACATCTCTATAGAACAGAAGTGGGCAAAATACTGCCCTCCGCATGTTGTTGTACTGTAGCCACCACCATTTCTCAGCATTGACCATGCTAGAAAAGGTTGATGGGAGCTGTAGTCCAACTTTGTCTGCCTCCAGCATGTTTAGGACATTAAAATCAAAATACAGCAGTGCATCTTCCTCTGTGAGGGAAATGCACAGCTCTCTCCTTTGCATCTTGCAGTGGAAATGCTGGTTAAAAAAGAAGCAAGACTCAAATACTTCCTCCTTCAGCACTTCTGATAGCATTTGGTTTCTGTTTGCTGCCACTTGTAGCATCTGAAGCACCCTTGAATGAAGGATAGTTATTTCATAATATTTGATCTTGTTAGCATGGCCACTTGAGTGGCTGACCTGGAATGCCATACATATGGTGTTGGTTTCATTTTTAAAAAAGAAATGGGCACTAATGTGGATATCTGACTCAGCTTCTAAATTTAATCTGTAGATTGCTGTACAGTGCTTTCTTTCTCTATGTGAGTATATAGTGTAACCTTTGCTTCAGTCTCAGTGGTAGCCATATCATCCAAGGTTGGGGTTAATGTGCAGCTTTTAACATTTTGTGATTCGAAATGCAGCTTTCCCTGGAAAGTAAATGCTGCATAATCTGATTAGGCAGAAAGCTAGCATGGTTCAGCCAGGGTTTTTTTTTTCTTTTTTGGAAGGCAGACTCTATTTGAGGGCATGCTGGAATGGTGCTGGACAGTACCTGCCTTTAGGGAATGTACAAGAAAATTAGAAGTTGAAGATAAGTAATGATTTGAGCACTTGGAATGGACTGTATGAAAGAGATGCCAATGAATCCATTACCAAAATTAAAAAAAAAAAACCTAGCTGAATTGCATGGCCCTCCATAGACCTATTCAAATTATGTTTTACAATGTTCTTAGGTTCTAATATCTAAAATTTGTTTAAGGATTTATAGCACAACAGCAGTGGGAAATGATGATTTGATTATACTTATGTATTAAACATAGTTAAATATTTGCTATCTATACTGAGCTCACAAATGGAAAAATTAGTTTCTCCACCTCTCAGTTTGCAATTTGACAAATTGGTTTTCACAGTACCTCTGTATTAATGCTATTTATGACAACCAGCTTGTCACAATTCAAAGTGCTGGCTATGGCCTATGAAGCTCTGTACAGCTTGTTCTGGGATATATGACAAGACTGTGTTCTCCTGTATGAGCCTGCCTTGCCTTTCAGATCTGTAGAGCTGGATCTCTTTCTTGGTTCTGCTACCCTTTAAAGTGATGGAGATAGTTTGGTGATTTGAACATTGACCAGGGTTTGAGTCCTCGCTTGGCCATGGAAAGCCACAGGATAACCTTGGGTGTGTCACACATTCTCAACCCAAGAAAACCCTGTGATAGGTTCACCTTAGGGTGAAATGACTTGAAGGCATACAACAACTACAGTGGTAAAGAAGGCTTTTTCTGTAGCTCATTTTAGGCTGTGGAACTTCATGTTGTCCTTCCGCCAGTAGGCAAACATCTTTTTTGTTCAGTCTGGCTTTTAACAACTGATAGGCTGCTGTGGAAGAGACTTTTGACAGAGGTTGCTGTACTTCTTAGTGACGTGTTTCTTAAATGCTTTCAATAAAGTGGTTTTCTTATTATAACTTTGTTTTAACATGTGTCTCATTTTACCTGTCCATGTTTTTGTTTTGTCATGGGCTGCCTGGAGAAAGTGTGATATACGTCAAACAATCTGTCAGGTTAAGCCACAGGTTCACAGTATGTTTGGGATCTTAATTAGTGGTAAGGCAACAGTGGAATTACCACCAATCATGGTTATGCATGCTGATTGCATTGTACCCCCGTGATTTATGGGTATGGCCAGGATTCTGGAGGATTTACATGATGAGCTTTCTTGTAACATGATGAACAGTGAGGCTAACTTGCACTGGTTAATCTTCCAAAGTAATAAAAATTATAGGCTTTCTACTGCTAGATAATACAATCCAGCCGCATATCATCATTAATAAAATGATGTGGAAATTCAGTTACTGATTTGAAAATATTACTGGGCAGTGGTGATACTATCCTTGGTCATCTTGACCTTACATTTTTTTTCTTTTGGAACCAAAGGATGCATTGACTTTTCTGAAGGGTAGTAGTTAATATCAATTACTAGTGTTATTTACTGTGTTGCCCAATAGGCATGCGAAGAGCACTTGTGATCTTTTTTTTTTGTCCCCAATAAGAAAAAGTGTCTTGACATCTCAGGACATTTCATGATATTTTTCATAATTGAAAACTTCTTTGCGAATAGTCCATTTGTATTTGTTTTCTGCATAGGTTTTTTTTTGGTGCAGTTTTCGAAAAGAATTCCCAAAATGTGAAAAATCATCCAAAATGCTCACAATCTTGGTCGAAGGGAGAAACTTTCTGAAATTATTATTTTTGCATATTGGAATGGAATTCATGAAGATGTCCATACAGCAAACCAGTACATTGTGTGATGCCTTAATCCAAAACCATCCCACAGAGTGACATGATTGCCCATCAGCTCACCCTTGATGAGACTTCTTATTATATTGGTTGCCCAGGATTCTGAAAATGGGAGTGATTAGACACTGAGGGAAGGGCATAATACAGAGATTGATGGAGTATAATCAGCCTAACTAGTGACTAATAGACAGCGTTTTTGAATGTTTATGTCTTAACGAGAGCAGGGATATATTCTGTTGTAGCACTTTTAAAGCTATTTTATGTGCAGGACTGGCAGTTTTCCCCCAGTCTGCCCAGGACTGATACCATACTTGAGTCTGTTCACTACAATTCTTTCTTTCCCAAAAACTCTCCAGAGACTGGAAGCTTATGGTTCATGAACTGACAGTAGTCCACAGCCCACCACCTTGAGTAGCAGTGCTCTGTAGCACCACAATTTCTTGTCTGCCTTGCTTTCAAAGTACAATGTTTAACAAATTATTATTCAGTAGTTCCTCCACATTCACGATGGTTCAGGGCACCCTTGTGAAAATGGAAAAAATGCAAATAACTCCCATCCTGTGATTCACCCCCCCATTCCTCTCCAGAGCGTCCCCCCTTCCATTCCTTTGCCTCTGGTCCTGGCATTTGGTGGGTGGGGGTGAGACAACCTAAACGGCTTACTGGTACCTTCCCTTCAGACAGAGAAGAGGGGGCTTCTAGAGTTCTAATAACTTCTGGCAGCCATCTTGAGAAAGGAGCATCTGACCTAATCAGCAACCGAGATATAGCAGAATATGCAACCACATGGAAGAGAGGCCATGCCTTCAGCAGTGGGAGGGGCTTTGCTCATCCAAAAGGAAAAAAAAACATCCATTTTAAACATAAGCCTGGCAAGCCTGAGGTGAGGAATGCAAGGGATGGGAGGAGAAAAATGGGGCCTCTCAAATAATCATTCTTGAAGGTCAAACCTTGTGAATCAGGAGGGAGGACTGTATTCACTTCCACAGGAGCCCTTTGGTTTAAGTAAGTAATATTTACTTAAGAGAAAATGGGCCAACTCAGTTATAACACTGTTGGCAGATGAATGAATCCAAGGCCATTTCCGCACTACACGCTTATAGCGCGCTATTCCACTTTCAACATCCTATGGAATCCTGGGGTTTGCAGTTTCTGGAGGGGCCCCTCCTGAAACTGCAAACCCCAGGATCTATAGGATGTTGAAAGTGGAATAATCACGCTATAAGAGTGTAGTGCGGAAATGGCCCAAGTCTTTCCTATTACTTATCCCTCTTCTTCCAGTGCAGCTGCCAGGAGGTGATTGGAAGCATCCACTTCCTGTTTCTTATCAACTGTGGTTTATCATTCTGTCTCTCCAAATGAAATGCGGTTTATTTAAACTCTAGCTAGTTTCTACTGGGAAGCAAATGCTTCTGGACTTCTTTGTGTAGCTGCACTAGTGGAGCAGAACAAGGGAGGGGAGTGTATTAGCTTGAAGACTCTACGGCTTGTTTATGTAGCATTAAACCACTTTTGGGTCATATGTCTCAACCTGGCCAATGATTTGTTTTAATCACACTGTGATCAGCTTCAGGTATGATGAAAATTATGAAAACGAGGTTTGGTTTTTCAGTTTCCTCCTTCCTGTTGTTTTCCTTTTTATTCAAGAAGTGAAGATGGAAAACTCTCACTTTGAAACCAACGTAACTCTGTGTTATGTTCAAACCTGGGGGAAAAGAAGGGTGTGGCTACTTAAGAAGCCAGTGTATCAAACTATAGTGCTAACTAAGCAAAGTTCAAACAAAGCACAGTTCCCTGAGTTCAGATGTAATGAGGAGCTGTGCTTAGTGTGAAAGCAGAACCTTTTCATTTTCTGAGAGGAGTATGAGGGGGAGAAAGGAGAGCGGTATAGAGTAAGCCTGAGAATCCTGCAGGTTAATTCTTGTAAACTGCAAAACACAGAGAGATAAAGCAGAACTGGTGCAGTGTAATGACTGACCCCTTGGAAGTCCCAGTTTCAAACCTTATCTCCAAACTGACCTTCTAGGTGGTCTTACTCTTGCTATTGTCTTTCAACATCCTTGTTTTCCCCCCAACAACGGTAATAAAGGGATAACACAAACCATTCCTTACAGGTTATAAATCCCATTTCAGTCACATAGGACTAAATTCGATCTTAGTTGCGACTGGAGTAGGTCCACTGGAGTAAGTGGTGATTATCAACTCCCATTCATTTTAATGGGTCTACTCAACTTGGGACTAATATTGAATTTAATTCAAACTTAGCCTTATGCTTGTGACAATTCAGATTTCCCACCTGCATTGTGTGGATCACAGTGTTGACCCAGTGGGGAAAGGTAAGGCAGTTCTTAATAAATTCTATAGGCCTTCTGATTTAATTACCATGTGCAGTAGCCTTCAAAAGTGGTCGTTAAGAGATCTGTCACAATAGGGAAGGCAGCTTTCTCTCCCCACCCTCTCCACTGCCTGACTCTGGTAATTCGAACACTGTACTGGCCTAACTTACAAGGTTATGAAAAGGACTGAAAGACAATTTATGTGAAACACTTTTACTACTTGAAACAATCTATATGAATACTAGTACTGCTTATTATTGTTCTTATGCGACTTCAAGTCATTTCCAACTTATGGTGGCCCTAAGGCAAACCTATCATGTGGATTTCTGGGGCTGAGAGTGTGTGATGAGGTCAGGGTCACCCAGTGGGTTTCCATTGCTGAGCGGGGAATTGAATGAACTCTGGTCTCTGAGGTTGTAGTCCAATGCTCAGACTACTGTACTGTACTCTTTATTACTGTTGCTAATTATTATCATTAACTAATTAGCAACTCTTAAGTAATGAATAGTAGCATTCCTAATTTTGCTTCAAGTGGAGTGGAGAATGATGGAGTTTGCAAGGGGATGCTGCATCAGCCTGCAGATATAGTTGAACTCACCAGATGTCAAAACCATCTGTGTCACATTGGTGTGATTTCATTTTGCTTACATGTGCATTTTTGGGAGGCTTCTGTAAGCAGTACTTATGTTTTCATCTATGAAATTTTGTTTTGTTTGAAACATACTCTGGAAGGGAGAGCCAACAATTTAGTGTTTCAGTGCATGATTTGCATGCAAAATCTCCTAGATTCATTCCAGTTAAGATAGCAGGTGATGGGAAAGAGCTGTGCCAGAGCACACTCGCCAACTGGAGTAGGAAACACTCTTTTAGGTGGACAAGTTGAAGTTGTAACTCAGTTTCCTTTGTTCCTTGTAATGCTTGCAGAAGGTCCTCATTTGTACAGATCATCAAATGCCCAGGGCATGGTGTATATATATGAAGCACTTTAAATCCTTTCCATTTCTCATTTATATAGTGTAATCTTTATAGCTTATCCAAAAGATAGGCAGATCAACAGTATTTTCCCCAAGTTTTAGATGGAGAGATCTGGAGAGATCTTGCTGGCTGAGGTGGAGTCTGAACCTGGCTCATACTCTGACCCTCTCAGCCTTACCTCTCAGCCTTCAAATGCAGTGCGTGCAACATACTCAAGCTGCTTTGCTGAACCCAGGGAGTCAGGCTCAGTCATGTTCTCATTCTCCTAGCCAACTCGTTGCAAAGGTCCTGGTGTGTCTTTTCACTCCGTTATGCATCTTACACGAGCTTCCATTTGAATCCAGCCACCTGACTCTTGTCTTACCTTAAGTGAACTCATAAAAATTATTATGGAAAAGTACAGCTCGTCATCTGATACTGGGGGAAGGGAGAGAGATAGAGAGAGAGTAAGCGAGCACATGAGCAATGTAAACATTCTTTTTTTCTGAGCTCTCAGAAATTTGCAGGCCTCTGGAGTACATCTCCTGCTCCAAGAATCCTCCCCAAGGACTGTTTCCATTCTGCATTCTTAATATTTAAGGCTGTAGTCTAAATGATGAACTGGATAGATTAATGGATTAAAAAAAGGGAATGCTTTAATTGATTAAAAAAGGCATCTCTAATTAATGAGGCAACATGGGTCTTTAAAGAAGTTAATTATTAATATAGGCACTTTAAAAAAGCTAAGATGGCAGTCACTGTCTGAAAGAAGCACCATCCCCTTCATGGTCACAAAGGAGGAAATTCACACAGATAGCACCTGATGCAATAGGTACATGTACAGTCTACAAACACTGAATATAATTTTAAAAATGCGAAAGAGTTGATTTAAATTATATGAAGATTTATTAATATTTAATCAGGTAATAAATCAGTTAATCTTCATCTAATTAATCAGTTGAGATTTCTGTAACTGGTTGAAGTAGTAGCCTAGTAGTGTATGCCATTTTATGTGCCAGCTGACTGCCACAGAGGTGTAAGTAATAGTAGGTGTCAAGGAGTAGTGTAAGAAGCTGCCTTTTACTGAGTCAGACCTTTCATCCATCTAACTCACTGGCATCTCCAAAGCTTTGGACAAAGTTCTTCCCTGGCCTTCCCTACAGATGTGTATTATTAGTTTTCAGTCTAAGGCCCTTTCCTACCTTCTTGCATGGTCCTCCGGTGGTGATCCCGGCAGCTGTTCTGCTGGGAAGGGAGCGCGATGGGAGCGCTCCCCTCCACATGGGACTGGCTCCATGTGGAAGGGAGCATGATAGACATGCTACTTCCTTCTACAGTGCAGCCGGGTACTTTCCCAGGCTGTACTGGGGCAGGAAGCACTGCCATTGTGCTTCCTGCCCTTCTGCAGGACAGGTAAGTGTGGGTTGGTGGCGTGATTGTGTGACATTGATGGGGAGAACCCATCATTGATTTAATCTGCGATTGTGCTGCCTGGGGACGGGAGAGGAGCAGGACTGTGACAGTGTCAGGCAGAAGCATTGTTGCAGTTCCTCTCCTCTCTTGTTCCCATGCCAGGATGGGAGGACACTACAGAGAGGGCCTAAATATTAGCCGGGCCTGACAGTGTTTAGCTTCCAAGATTGTTGTGCTCTGGGGACTAGGGTATCTGTGTACTGATGTGATTTTCTTACCCCTTGTTGACAACCCATTGGACTTGATCACAGTAATGCATTTATGAGATGAGCAGCCCCATATCATGAGGGTAATCTATAGATGTGACCTCTGCCCTTGTAAAAGGAATCCTGTGTGATGGTTCCAAAAGGTAGAACTGGGAATTAAAGTGAAGCTGATTACACTGTTTTTAATTTTAAATAATGATGGGATCTCAGGGTCATTACAGCAAGCAGTAAAGGTCACTATATTGTTATGGATATGGAAAGTAGCCTTGCACTTAAACCATTAAGTGATTAAGTTTCACCTTGGCAATTGCTCCCCTCATAGTGGAGAATTGGCAACCCCCTTCTCCACTCTTGGCAGTATAACTTGCAACAAGCTGTGTTGCTTTTGGTGAGCTGTTGTGTCTCTACTTAGCTGCAGCTGCAGTGAAATTGCCACTGTATCAGGGCTAAGATGGGTGGTTTGGTCCCAGAAAACACATTTACAGAGCTTTTGACAATTCCATTATGATGTACCATGAGCAGGACACTGCATATACAATGCAGAGAGTATCCTATAAATTAACAATTGGTGCCTATTCATTCACCATTTCATTTGTCACACCAATTGTTTTGTGGATTTGAATCAGCAAAGGAAATTAGTTCATTTGTGTACTAGTTTTCCTCTCATTTGCTCAATGCCAAACCTTGCCCACCTTTTCCCTTTCCCTTGGCACTTTGCTTGGCTCTCATTTGGAGAACCAGCAAGGTCCTTTGTGTTGAAAGGGAAAAAGTAATGAAAAATTTTGAATGCTGCACCAGGCAGCACCAGCCCGACAAACTATTACTTTGCAATCCCTAGTGCAAGTTGCTTCTTCTGTGAGACTTATGTTGATAACTGCTGTGGTTGACATCATTTCCTTGGAGGTTAGAATCATTCTGCAACTAGTTTATTTTATTACAAGGTACCTACCTGCCCTTTTTGTCTTAAAAAAAAAACAAAATACCCAAGGCAGCTAGAAATTCACATTAAAACAATAAAATAACTTTTAAATACTACTCAATTATACAAGAGATTCAAGCACAGCAGCCCGCAGGGATACAGCTAATACAAGAAGGCTGCATCCTGTGACTTCCTGTTGCACTGAATTGAGCTAAATGAGCTAAACGTGCTGTTAAATGCAGTCAGATTCAGATACATATTCCATCCCTTTGCATGATTTCTCTAGCAATACAATCTTATTCTTATTTACTCAGAAGTAAGTCCTATTTAATTAAATGGGGTTTGAACACTGCAGGAGAATTTAAGTAACTACTGACCACCTTCACAAAGACCAACTTTATGGCCTGATTGTGTATGGAGAAGACCAGGGATTCTTGAAGGCTGTGCCAGTAAGAATGAAAGATAGGAATTAGTTTGCAATACTGGTACTGAATTGAGTTTGCAGCCCTTTTCACACTAGCTTTCTTCATTTCTGCACCCTATTTTAGTTGTACGAGGTATTTTCTTTTTGTTGCTGCTTGGTTGTCAAACAACAAATTCAAAAAGTCTTGCCAGTCTACTACAAATCACTCAGAGATCTTCCAATAGATCATGACCTGCCTTCTGCCCGCCTCTGCTCTCTTGCATATAAAAAGTTTGGTGATGGATGTGCCTATAATCTACTTTATTCACTGCAATTAACTTTAGAATTACAGTATTGTTAATAATGAAAAGATATCAGCAGCAGGGAAGAGAATTAATCAGTAGACGTAGGTGGTTATAAGGAGAAAAGGTAGGAGTTGCGTTGACAGGCCTTGGGTGTTCTAGGATGAATGATAACTTTTCGGCAGGATTCCATTTCGAAGAGCACAACCCCCTCACTGCTCAGTTTTCTTTCTTTTTATTTGTTTTGCTTTGGCTGCTCAAGTTAATATCTATGATATTTTATGCACTTTGCAATCAGTAATATTTCTGTCAAGAAGCAGAGAATTGGCAGAGATTTCACCACTGAAACACTGTTGGCCATTGCAAATACTTCTTGAGGGTGTTGTAAGGCTTGCCGACCTTAAGTAATTAATATATGAGTTTTGTAAATGGACCACTTAAGCCAAGGGGAACTCACAAGGTGTTGTGCATTCCCATGGAAGCACACGTGTATGTGTATACCACGTTTTATCACATCTGTGCTATGAACATTTGCTTGATTAAAAAATAATAATAAAAAGTTGTCCCCAGTTTATTTTTTAAAAAGCTGTGATATTCCTTCTAATATACATCTTTACAGAAATGACTTCTTCTCTTTTTCTCACCATTCATTTACTTGGATGAACCACTTCTTCTAAAGTAGTGCACAGTGGATGCATTACCCTGAAACCGGTTGCTAGTCTCTACTATACCTACTTAATCAATTAGTGAATAGTAAATCAGTAGTACTGTGAATTCCATTGATTCATTGTCTCTATTTTAGTTGAAACAAACAGTTAGTTCTAGTCATTGCCATAAACCAAAGCCTTTTTAAATGTAAACTTCTGTTTGTGCTCGTAGGTAAACTTAATTGCTTAGTCTGTTAAAAATCCATGAAATTGAACAACTAAATTTTCATTAGGTGGATAATGAATCTGAATTGTTAGTTACACTGTTTGCGATTTGTTTGCTTACCTGAAGATCTAATAACTGCTGGGGGTGGCAATGGTGAGGGAAGAACCAAAGCTTAGATTAGCAATGCAAATAGAAAAGGCTTGAATCTCTGAATGTACAGTTAGAAATAGTATCATTTATTTAGAAAAAACATTCCAGTTTTCTGTTATATCTAACAAGTTCCTTGTGTGAAGCCAGTAGCTGATTGTGTCCTGAATGTTGACTTTATTTTTCCTTTGTTGGAGTACTTCATTGCTTTTTCTACTCCCTTCCCCTTCTTCGAATGTTGAGTCAAAAATAAAAGGAATCCTAGTTTTGGTGTGGGCAGTATTACACCAATAAAACTCACATTCTGTTCCATTTTGATGATTTGCTGCCCTCATGGCCTCATTTTCAGAATGTTATTTATTTATTGAGTAGAAATTCAATAAATAAATAAATGATATGGCTTTCAGCAGATACCTGTCGAGTAAGAAGGTTAAATCTTAGCTCATCTCATTCATGTATAGAATGAATGAGGGAACATGATAGCCATGTTTAAATATTTGAAGGGAAGCCATGTGGAGGAGGGAGAGGGCTTGTTTTCTGCTGCTCCAGAGACCAGGACAAGGAGCAATGGATTCAAGCTGCAGGAAGGGAGATTCCACCTGAAACTCAGGAAGAACTTCCTCATGGTCAGGGCCGTCCGGCAGTGGAATCTGCTGCCTCGGAGTGTAGTGGAGTCTCCTTCCTTGGAGGTTTTTAAGCAGAGGCTGGATGGTCATCTGTTGGGAATGCTTTGATGGGTGTTCCTACATGGCAGGGGGTTGGACTGGATGGCCCCTGGGGTCTCTTCCAACTCTACATTTCTATGATTCTATGATTCTATAATGAAAGATTTTAAAAGTCTCCTCCCAACTTTGTGAAATGGTGAGATTTCTTGTTTCTTTTCTTTTTTCTTTTTTAATGTTTTGGGACTCTGAAGATTTTGCAGTATTTTTAATAGGAAAGATTGCTTTTTGCTCATAAAAGCTCATTTTTGTGGGGACAAAAAGTATTTTACACAGTTTTTAAAAAAGGTGTTCTTTTTTTTGATGAAGCAACCTGCAGTACAAGTCTATGAGGTTTTCATAGAATCATAGAGTTAGAAGAGACCACAGTGGCCATTGAGTCCAACCCCCTTCCATGCAGGAACAAACATCAAAGCACCCGCAGCAAATGGCCATCCAGCCTCTGCTTAAAAACCTCCAAAGAAGGAGCCTCCACTACACTCTGAGGCAGCAGATTCCACTGTTGAACGGCTCTGACTGTCAGGAAATTTCTCTGGACTTGCCCATAGAAAAGCATTGCACAAAATGGATGGCCTTGTGTAAACACACCTGGAACCCATCCAAAGGTTAAATAAAAATTAGGGCCCCCTTTCCTCTTTTCTCAGCAGGTGGGAAGACATGGCAATTCCTTCTTTTAATCCTGTCTCGGACTGCTAGCGTGTGTGGCTATAATTACCTAAGCCACCTTAATTCGTTACCTAATTCTGTTCTGTGTGTGTTCACGTGAAACTGCTGAGGAACAGAAAAAGTCAGAGGAATTTGCTGTGTTGAGATGAAGGAGTTTAAGACAAAACAAGTTCTGCTTGTAAGCCAAAGATTTTGTTGTGTGTATGTGTGTGTGTGTTTTATATGAACTCTGAAAAGGCAGACCAGCTAGTTGGTACTACACACATTTCTTTTCATAGGGTTTTTTTTTTTTGGATTAAACAATCTCTATCCAAATCTCCTGAGAAGTGTGGGAAAACTTGCTAAATACCTATCTGATCCTGCCATTGCTGCAGGAGCAAATATGTGTCAGGCATGTGTGTATGTAAGTGCTTTCATGTTGCCTGTTGACTCGTGGCAACTCCATGAATTTTCATCGGGTTTTCTTAGGCAAGGAATTCTCAGAGGTGGTTTTGTCGGTTTATAAGAACTACCCATTATGTCTTCTTCTTTTCTGTAATGTGTACTCCAACCTCCTCTTGTCCTGATGTCATCATGCTATGTGGGTCCTTTACAGCAGGCTTACACCATTGGCCACCATTGACACAGATATATGACATTTAGACATCAGGTCTTGAAGTGCTGCAGAAGGAGTAAACTCTTCAGGGGGCTGCCATTTGTCCCAAGTGCTCTGTATGCCTTGTGACGTGTGATTTTATAACTCTAGAATAATGAAGGCTATGTGACCCATCACCAACATCATCATTTATCTACTTTCATTTTTCTATTGGAAAACAAAATATGGAATTTAAAAATGAGTAATACTTTACAAGGGATGGCAGTCACAGCATTGTAGTCAAGAGAAAAGTGCTTGTGCAGTGCACTGATACTGGAAGAGCTTGTTTACATGTTTGAAGGGATATCATGTGGAGGATGGAGCTATCTTATTTTCTGCTGCTCCAGAGATGGAGCAGTGGCTTCAAGCTACAGGAAAAGAGATTTCACCTAAACATTAGGAAGAACTTCCTGATGGTGAGAGCTGATTGACAGTGGATTATGCAGCTGCGTGGAAGTGTGGTGGAGTCTCCTCTTTTGGAGGTTTTTAAACAGAGGCTGGATGGCCATCTATTGGGAGCGATTTGATTGTGTACTCCAGCATGGCAGGGGGTTGGACTGGATGGCCTTTGTGGTCTCTTCCAGCTCTGTGATTCTAAGCCACAATCAGGAATGGAGGCAACTTATATGCTGACTCTTGCCTTGTGGCTCTTGAGGATAGGCAACAGTGCTGTGGCCTCTTTTTCTTGCATTATGCTGTATTGTAATTCAGGCAGATGAGATAAGCTCAGCTGCTGTAGATGTGGTGCAAGCAATGCAGCATTCACAGAATTACAAGTGATGCATATCTGCTGGATAAGTATTTGTGATATTTTGCCTGGGAGACTTGGAATTCAAATTCTACACAGCCAGTCACTGTTTCTAGAGAGAGAGATTTATTTTTTCTCCAGGTGTGTGTTAATACATATCATAGAATAAAACAGGATAGAATCACAGAGTTGGAAGGGGTGGTTGGGTCCAATCCCCCATTTGATGCAGGAAACCCAGCTAGCTTTCCCAGCAGGTAGCTGTCTAGTCTCTTTTTGAAAAACCTGCCACCTCTGTAGGCAATTGTTTCCATTGCTGAACTACTCTTAATGTTGAGAAGTTCTGTCTAACGTTCAGCCAGAATCTATTCTCTTCTAACTTTATACCATTAGACCTGGTCCTGTCCCCTGGAGGAGCAGGGAACAAACCTGCACCCTTGTCTCTGTGACAGCCCTTGAGGTATTTAAAGAGTGCAGTTGGGTCACCCCTCAGTCTTGTCATCACCAGCATGAACCAGATATGATTAGGCCAGCCACTGATCTACTAACAGATAGGTAGAGTCAGGTATTCAGATCTTTTCCCCTGAGCTCAGGTTAGTGTAACCATGATAGCTTGGTCCAGTGGTGGCTAGTGGCTTCTGTGTCAGTGGGACAGCTAGTCTTCTCACTGGTTTTAATCAGAACTTAAAAGGAACTATGGTTGTTGTTGTTAACTGCTGTCAAGTTGACTTTAACTTATAGCAAGCCTATGGATGAGAGATCTTCAAGTTATCAACTGCCCTGCTCAGGTCTTGTAGATTCAGGGACCTGTCTCTCTTGATTGAGTCTATCCATCTGTATAAAGGAACTATCCCAGGTGCTTAATCATACCGCCATTGGATCAGCAGATTGAATAGCTTCTTTAAAGTTCTGACAAAAATCAGAGCAGACACACTGTCCCACTAACATGGAAGCCACTAGCTTGTTTGACTTTTACCTGCAAGACGATCTGCTCTGGGTGTGACCACTGCAGCCTCAGTCCTGTGTGAGGTGTTAAGACACAAGAATTGTATGGCTTGCTCAAAATCAGGGAAAGTTAATCAAATGTTTTTGTATCTTTCTATCTTCCTCCCTCTACCTCCATTTTAACTCTTAACTAAGGAAAGCTGCTCTTTTGGAGGTAGCTGTATATTATGTAGCAGATTTGGGCCAAGTACTGTCATCTTTAAATATTTCCTGTAAGTAAAATAACTGATTTCCAAGTCTTCTAAACCATTGTTGAGATATTTGGCAGAGAAGCTTCAAAATATTCTACAGCTAACACTTTCTCTACAGTATAATAAAGGAATATTTAGCACTGCTTTCTCAAATCAGTGTTAACTGTTGTCATTTTGAGAATTGTTAAGACTGCTGCAAGCAGAAGGAATTGTTTTATTGTTTAAAAACCTGTTATTTACCTTGGAGAGAGTGACAAGGTTGACTTAGAACATATGGGAACCAGTGATTTGACTGCTACTTTTCTTTTTGATCGTGGACTGGAGCTGTATTAGTGCTGTATAGATTTGGGTTTCTGGTCTGCTCAGTCTTAAATTTAATCAGCTTTTGGTTGTGTGTTGTTCTCTTAAGTGCAGAAACAAAGTCTTAGTGACATCATGATTGGCTTCTCAAGCCTTTTTACTTAAAATGTAAGAGAAGGCAAGAAGAAATGCAGGCATTGAATAAAGCCTGGTCAACCAATGCAGAATGTCAGCGTTTGTAACATTAGTTTCTTCTCTGTCGCTTTCTAAGGCTGGCCATTGCTGTGAATTTTCCTGAAGTGTCTGTAGGTGTATGTTGTAAGAAGCTGGCTTCTTAGATGAATGGCTACCTAAAAAGTTTGTTAAAAACTCCAACATCTTAGATAAGCTGGAAAATTGCTATAAAGAAGGTGGCAGGCAAGATGGTTCCCGAGGGAGCACCATGCGACAGATACGTGTGCCTAAGAGGCAGAGAGAGTATTACCTCGGTGACCTACTAACCTCCTCTGGTCTATAGCTATGAGTTCTGAAGCACAGATGGCATGCTCGTGGGTGGCTGTGGCTACTGCCGCTGCTCTGAGAAACAAGTTCAGTAGATGTTCCAGTGAAATCAGATATTTGTATCCGTATCTGATTTCTACAAAGGCTTGGGGAATTGAAACAAACAAACAAACAAACAAACAAACTCATGCCTCTCCTGGTAATGTAACATTTACAGCATAGTGTTGTAGAAACCATGCAGCATGAAGAACTAACACATTTGAGCAAATTGTTCATTTTTAAATGAAGTTTCCAAGCATAATACTGTAGCTTATAGATATCCACTTTTAATTGCTGGGTTGCCCTGTTCTTTTGCCCAGATGAGCTGATTAAATGTTTATGAATTATAGATATGTTGCAACTAAGTAGATGCGAGGGGGAGGGTGTTTATTGCTTATGTTTTAAAATAAGTTTTCTTGTTTTACCTTGGTACACCACTATAATTTAATTCTTTATGGCTGAGTTTCTGCTTTGAGGAAATAGGAGTGCAAGTTTATGCTTATGGAGATATTTGGCAGTTGTGCAACACTGCCTTGTTAGTGAATTGTGACATTTTGCCAGCAAATTCAGCATCAAATGTACATTAGCGTCTGCATACACAATGTGCAGTGTGCACATTTAATGACACTGCATGCACGACTCTGCTTCTGTAGAATTGAATGTCGACATTGTACATCACACAAAATTGTCCAGCCACTTCTATAGAGGAACTTAACACATATTTAAGACACCACTAGGTTTCTGGGCTTATATTTTGGTTTAAAACTGAGGCTAGAATTCCTTAGTAAGTCCCAACTGGAGTAGGCTAATTGACTCAGTAGAACTCACACAACTTTCTACTTACCAAGCCCCTGCTGATTTAATGAAACCCAAAAAAAAAAAAAAAAAAAGATTTAGACTTGGAGATATAATGGTGGGGAGAGTTGCAAAAAATAAGTTGTATAATACATTTTTGCTCCTTTTCCTACTGCCTTCCCATGGGGGTAATCCAGCCCCAGGTTGCTTCCCTCACCCCCAGAGGTTAAAAATCCTAGCAAGTTGAGTTTGGTGGATAATGGGTACAAAAAGCCGCAAAGTTCAGCAGTCATTATGCAAAGTGTCAAAGGAATTTCAGAGCTCCAGAATTAAGAAAAATGCAAATGGACAATGCCTTTTGTTGTAAAACACAGTGCTCCGTTTCTCTTCATTTCTGGACTCAGATATTTAAAGAAGGTAGGAATCACAGTTGAGTTTATTCCACACATGGGCCCTGCTAAGCTGTTTTTACCTAATGCCTTGGGAACACATTCTCTTCCTGCCCCTCCTGTTTCAGCTAGCTTGAGAAGGACACATGGGAAAGGAGAGGTATTTTGAGCACCCTGATCTGGCTGGAGATGTTTAGCAGTTGCCATGAACCCAGCTTATAGTCCAAAAGCAGCTACAGTAGTGTAGCTTTGATGTCTGTGCCTGGGGACGCCTGATACAACCTTCTCCCCACCCCCTCCCTCCAGTTCCAAACTCTGTGCAACTTGGGTTGATTTTGCTTCTAGTTAGAGCAGTGAGCAAGATGGGCTTTGGACAGAAATAGAGAGAAAGAAAACAGGCACAGGCAGGGTTGTGTGTACTCTAGGGGAGAACCAGAGCCCTAGAAAGTTGCCTTTAGAAAGTAATTCATTCCCACTACCCATTACAGTATTTGACCAGCATTGTATTGCCATTACTCATCCCAATCTTGAAAAAAAGTGTTGTTAAAAAGTAACTTCTAAAAATAATTAGAAATTAATACTTGTTATTAGGAATAAAGCGACTTAATTCTTGTTCACTGCATTTCTTTAAAAATATTACTTCCCTTGTTATCTCCATGAGTAAGTCATTACAGATAGTTACATTGCTTGTAATTTGTTACCTCCAAGCTCTGGGAAAACAGCATTTTTTTTAAAAAAAAAAAAATCAAAATTCTTCATTGAAGTGCAGAAAGCTGAAGCATATGTGGTACTATCTGTCTAGACTCTGACTGCTGGGATGTAGTCAGTTATGGCCTGCTTCTCTTTTGCCAGTTTTGTTGTCCAGTCTTAATGTAATGCCATTTTAAAAAAGTAAAAGATATAATTATTTTAGCAGTATTTTCTCTGTTTAATTGCACTTTGTGTTTCTATATGTACAGCAAAGGTGGGAATTGTGGGACCACCCAGTGTGATTCCCAAGTCCTCCCATTCTCCCCCATGCCTCAGGAACTTTTTAACCTAAAAATGAGTGGGGGCTGTTGTGCCTCTAGAAGGCTGATTTTAGCCCATGGGCCTGTTTTAGGCTTGTTGTAGCAAACGAACAAAAACAAAAAAAACCTATATAGCCTTTTTTTGAAAAGTGGAAACTTACTTCTGATTTTAAAAAAGAAGGCAGGCACCCCAAGGTCTGAAGTGGGGTAAAAGTGGAGGAGCATTGTGGTTCTTGGACCTTGGCAGTCTGCTCTTATTTATTGTGTAGATATATCTATTGCATACCATTCAGATTTCAGCAAGTGTTAAGGATGCTTTATAAATAATTTTAATAAATAAACAAATACATAACAAGCACAGGATTCCCTAAAATTGGACTTGTTCCTTTATCTCAGTAAGGTAGTCCTGTTTTGCTAGTCCATGATACCTTGCAGAGCTTTCACATCCTTCCTTTGCTGTGAAGGTAATCTGTAGTCCCTGCGAGCCATCCACCATAGCTTGGTATCAGAACATATCCTGCAAGAATTCCAAGGAGATTTGTGAGGTGTGGGATCTCAGGTCATGGCAAAAGGATTGGTTTCAGCTCATTGTCACTCAGGTCATCAGAGCAACATCATCGTTGTCATCAACAGTGCTCTGGAAAAGACAGAGTGCCCTGACCTGGAGGGGACAGAAAGGCAATGTTCAGTCCTAATAATATAGAAAGATGCTAAAGTTTCAGGTTTCAATCTTGTAGTAACCCTCAAGGACAGTGGACCCACTGAATCAATGGGAACTTGATAAGTCAACATTTATGTAAGTTCCTCCATTGATTCAACTGTTCTAGAATTTAGAATTTAGGAGTCTGGCCAGTGATTTGCGGTTGGAATGTCACTCTTTGGCCAAGATCCTGCGTGGACATGCATAGAGTGAGAGTTTCACAAGTATAACTCTGAAATGGCTCTTCTGTCACCAGCTTGAGGACTCACTATATCTCTGTGATAGCTTCCCCCTCCAGCATTCTGTGGGCTGGTAGAGTGGAGGGCAGATGGAAGAACTGTCTGGCAGTGTTCCTACAGGGCAGAAGCAGACTGAGAACATCTGACAAGATTTACTGGGGTCTTCTAGAGATCTTAGTCACTGATGTCATCATTCTGTGTCTGGCTATGAGAATATAGCCAGATGCCTCCTTGATCCCCTCTGTTCTCCACCAGCAACAGAATGGCCATTGAAGATGGCTATTGCATAAATATGGTGAGTCTAGAAGGGGTGTTGGTCGGTGCAGAGGAAGGAAAGGAATACTATAAACAAGACTAAGGTGGACTTATGATTGCATATGACGTTAATAGGATGCTGGCATTTGTCTGAATCATGTTTATCTACTTAATTGATTTGGGTGAGTGTAGGTGTTGCAAAGCACTCTGTGAGGACCTTGAGTCACAAAGGGGATAAAGGAATGTGCTCAGGGAGGTGCCTCATTCTGTGATGAGAGGGCTTTGATGGCTTCCTTCTGAAATGATCATGCTGGGAGTAAAGGGTACTTCTGAATAATTAAACCCAATTAGATATAATGAATCATACGTGCGATCTTCAGGAGCCAGAAATTAGATTCTTCTCCCTCCCACACATCCAAATTGTAGGTGGTGGTCAGAATGGAAGTAGCCTTATGGCAAGAGAGATTACTGATCCATCTAACTCAATACTGTGTATTACATTGATTGGC
The DNA here is from genome assembly GCA_948474755.1 of Ctenosaura bakeri. Lineage (NCBI taxonomy): Eukaryota > Metazoa > Chordata > Lepidosauria > Squamata > Iguanidae > Ctenosaura > Ctenosaura bakeri. The sequence continues at coordinate 55,532 of CAOLHI010003940.1, read as the reverse complement.
AAGGGATTTGGGCAAGAATCTTTCTCAGCACCGTTTGCAGATGCTGGGGTGGAACCTGTGTCCCTTAGTGTCCAAAAAGTACACCTTTATTACATGTATAGATACAGCCCTTGAGACTTTTTGCAGCAACAGGCTAAATTAGCAGGCTAGCATGTCTGTTAATTGTGACTTATAATGTGCTAGCTGTTGAGTTGCAGGTCAAATGGCCCTAGCTGAGTATAAAATTCCATGAGATGACAGCCATTTTGTTTTAATACTCCAGTGTCTGATAGTAACTTGAGTTGATATAGCATACGGTAGATAGGAGACTTTCTTGTGGGCTATTCTTTTGTATACTGGAAGTGTAAATAAATTACAGAAGTAGAGCTTCTCCAAGCAGAATGACTTTTTCTTTTAAAAGCTATTGTGGTTTAGTGTTTAGAGTGTTGAACTTGGACTTGGGAGATATGAGCCATGGAACTTACTAGATGTTCTCATGACAGTTACTTTTTCATAACCTTACTGACCTTACAGAGTTGTTGTCAGGATAAAATGGGAAGGGAAAAGGCCATCTTGATAATTGGAGGAAAGGTAAGAAATAAATGTGACAAACAGGTAAACAAATACTAGTTTAACCATCATGCTTCTTCCCATTAAAACCTCCAAAGAAGGAGACCACCACATTCTGAGGCAGCATGGTCCACTGCCAGATATCTCTGTCTGTAATGAAATTCTTCCTGAGGTTCAGGTGGAATCTCTTTTCCTATAGTTTGAATCTATTGCTCCTTGTCCTAGTCTCTGGACCAGTGGAAAAGAAGCCCATTCCCCCAGTGAGATGACATCCTTTCAAATATTTAAACATGGCTATCATGTCCCCTCCTAACCTCTTCTGCAGACTAAACATACCCAGCTCCCTAAGCCACTCCTCATAGGATATGGCTTCCACATCCTTCACCATTTTGGTTGCCCTCCTCTGGACATGTTCCAGCTTGTCAATATCCTTCTAGAAAGGAGGTGCCCAGAACTAGACACAGTATTCCAGATTAAGGTCTAACCAAAGCAGAATAGAGTGGTGCTATTACTTTCCTCGGTCTAGACGCTATACTCCTACTGATGCAACCAAGAATTTCATTGGCTTTCTTGACTGCCACATCACGCTGCTGACTCATGTTCAATTTGTAGTCTACTAAGACTCCTAGATCCCTTTCACAAATACTGTTGTCCAGCCAGGTGTCTCCCATCCTATATGTATTTATGCACTATAAGATACTGCATTATTCCTGTATTCAAAACATAATAGATTGCGGCTAATTTCCAGGGTAATTCTATGGTCAGCTTTAGCAGAAGTGGGCCATAGAGTCATACTGGAGAACCTAGAAATTCTTAGAGAGAACATACTTTTATCATGGTGAGACAAATGAAGTAAGTTTTTTTAAAATTAAAAAATAACTCAGAAATGATCAAATCTGCAAATGCTGAAATTGTGAAAGTAGGGGGCCCACTGTACAACGATCCTCAACATTGATTTTGCCTTTTGCACTGCTGCCACACATTGTGCCAACATTTTCATCAAGCTTTGCCACAAATCAAAGGTCTCTTTCCTAGGGATTCATTGCCAGTTGAAGCCTTATCAGTGTGTTAGTGTGTGTGTGTGTGTGTTGTGTGTGTGTATTGTGTGTAATATATGTAATATATATATATATACACACACATACATACATACATACATGTGTGCATATGTGTGTATATGACTGGTGTTGTTTTTTTTTGTCCTTGATGTACAGCCTTTAATGGTTGCATATTTTGAACATCCTTTAACATCCTTCCTTGGTTGACTGATTGGCAAAGTAGTTGTATTGGTAGCAGTAAAGGACTTTTGATATTGTGTTGATATTCTCAAAAGCGAAGCCTCTCTCTCTATATATATGTATTTGATGCCTAGTTCTGGAATTGGCTGTTATGGATTTCAAAATAGAAATTCACTGTCACTTTTTGGGCAAAGTGAATGCTAGATAATGTGAAAATACAACTCTTATGCTTGGAGGTAAACTCAAATGATGATTATGATATGGTGTGTGCGTGCGCACGTATGCCCGTTCATGCGTGTGCGCACATTTCACCATTGTCTTTATATTTGGCCTGAATACTTGTCTCACAAGATATCCTTTGCAGGGTTTAGTGTAAATTGATCCCAGAGTGATGAGCAAATGGAAAGATGAGCGGAGCTGCCTCTTCACAGGATTGCTGGCCATGAGCTTTATATAGCTTTGCTGGTTTTTTCCTTAAGCAAGAGTAAGATTTCAGTGTTTTCCCCCTTGACCCTCATGTAGCACTCTCTTCTGTACATGCTTCTCTCCATTATTTCGTGTGGACACGTTGATATGGAAGCCCTTCCTGGAATTTTGCTTTGCATTTAAACAGAGCACCAAGTAAAAATAGTCAGCCCCTTCGACTCTTAGAGTGTACTTCCTTGTGGAAATGTAGTTATGATTATGGTGCAGTCACTGCAGGGTACAGCCTTCATGATGGATCAGATTTTGGTTGGGTCGATACTTTTTCTCCATCATGGGTAAGACTATGTCTCCACCTGCTGTTAAAGTTAAATGATCCTGCTGGTTAATGTTTCTAGTCAAGAGAGGACTTTTGTTCTCTTTCACTTCTTATGTTTTGTGCTAATAAAAGGACTCAGTGTTTTCTGAGTAATGCACCTTTATTTAGGTTATTAGTTTATCATGGTGTTGAGAATGGTAATCATCACTCTGAACTTTAAACACCTGTTCTACATGATCTCACGCCTGATGATTTGTAAATCACTATGCATAAGATTGCAGTCTTAAACATGCTTATTTTCTAGTAAGTTCACTTTTGGTTAGTGGCACACAGATTGATTTAAGGGATTATTTATTTCTTAAAGGTATGGTTGCCATTTTTAACCCATCAGGGCTCCCATATGATATACAATAGATAAAAACATGATTTAAGGACAGATTAAAAAACAATTTTCTGAAAAAAGATTTAAAAGGCATTCTATAGTGGTTTGAGCATTAGACTGTGGTTCTTTCTGCACTACATAGTTATAGTGCCATTATTCCACTTTCAACATCCTGTTGAATTCTGAAGTTTGTAGTTTACTGAGGCCAAAGAGCTCTCTGGCTGAGAATTCTTAAGGCTGTAAATCCCAGGATTCCATAGGATGTTGAAAATGGAATAATAGCACTATAACAGTGTAGTGCAGAAAGGCCCAAAGACTCCCGAGACCAGGGTTTGAATCCCTGCTTGGCCATGAAAACTCACTGGATGACCTTGGACAAATCATACTCTCTCAGCCTCAGAAGAAGGCAAGGGCAGACCCCCCCCCGAACAAATCTTGCCAAGAAAACTCCGTGATAGGTTCAAGTTGCCATGAGAAACTACTTGAAGGCACATGAGAACAACACATTTTAAAAACCAGATTAAAAACAATTCCAAGAGCTGATTTTAAAACTGGTTTTAAAGACCAAAGGATATATGGGACAGTATAGTCTTGGCTGCCTGCTGGAAGCTCAGCAAGAACTGAGCAAGCCTGGCTTCTCTTGGGAGGGAAATTCACAGCTGAGATGCTACGACTTGTAGAATTACCAGCCTAACGCTCTGGATTGATGGGACACCTAGCAAGATTTTCACTGAGTATCTCAGACTTTAGGGGAGCTGCTGCTCTCTGGTCTGTCAGGTATCTGGTCCCAACCCAAGCTGTCTAGGAGCAGTTTGTATAGCCCTAAACTGAATTTTAACTAGAGCTGACATCCTGATTTTTTAAATTTTTTCCCCATTTTTGCTTTGAGGGGAACAGCTGATATGTGCGGTATTCCTTGTGAATGAAGGAATGTTTCAGGTTGTTCTTTTTTCACTAATGCATGAGTAGATGGATAAACTACTTTTTTCATTTGCAAGTCAAACATTGCAGATCCAGGAATGCAAATTCTATAGCTTACTTGTGCCTAATACAGTGGATGTGTGTATGTGTCTTCTGGTCACCTGTCGGCTTATGGCGACTCCATGAATTTCATAGGATTTCCTTAGGCAAGGGATACTCAGAGGTGGTTTTGCCACTTCCTTCCTCTGACATATAGCCTGTAGGATACTCTGTGTCAATTGTACAGGTGTTACTTGGTGATCTTACTCACTTTGGAGAAGACTATAAATAGACCTGTAGAAGTTACTAGCCTGTAGAACAATGGAGAGCAGTATTTCTACACTGGTCATGGAGGAAGGAATTTATCTGTTCTAGCAGCCTGCTGGCTTTCTCTGTTAGGTATAGAGGAGAGACCAAGGACTCCTCTGCCATCCTGCTTACTCAGCTGCACGAAATTCTGTCTCGGTTACCTATCAATGCCAGCATTGTCTGCTTTTTGGTAGCCAGTTTTGTCTTTTCCTTAATGTTGAAAATCTTCAAAACTTGACTTCTGTGACAGGGGCTTTTGGAAATGGAGAGTAGATGGGGAAGTTTAATGTCGTGCAGGGCAATTAGGGGCAACTGACATCACAATTCAGACTCTGTGGTTGCCCCATATTCTGGTCTTAGTTTTACAAACCCTTCTGTGAAAGTATAGCATGTAAGCCAACAGCAGTCCTAGGCGGTCCAGGTAACTGCTTACCCTTGCAAGCAATATCAGCCTATTGTGATTTTGGAATAAATCAGCCAATGACATCAAGGGAACATGTGAGAGATCGCAGTCCAGGCAGAGTATGAGAAGGCTATAGGATGAGGAATGAAGTGAAGTCTGGCAACAGAGGAAAAATTTTCAGGCCTTTGCCCAGCATGACCCCTGGCTGTAGTGGCTGGGAGTTCCCAGAAGGTGTTGTCCAAAAATGTAAAATTCCTGAGGTCTGGTATAAAACATCCTGTGCACATTATTCAAAACAGACTTCCCCCCAAAACACAAATTTAAGGCCCTGTGAAGCTTAAAAGGATTTATGTTACCTTCACTAAGATGCTTTGGGCCACGTTGGAGCATCCTTCAGATTTTAAATTTGATCTCTATATTCATGAGGATTAGGAGTGCTTTCCTTTAAAAGAAAAATCCCAGCTATATTCTTACGAATCTAATGGGAGGTGTGTTAGAATGCTCAGCTTGTGGTTTAATTTTGGCTGTGTTGTAAACTGTTGATCTGAATTGCAGGTGAGTGCTGGGTGCATTTAGGATATGTCCTCAGTTTGTATAGGGACATTATCTGATCAAATAGGCTGAGGCAAACATCCCAGAACGTTGTGCAGTATAACTATACATCACAGGAGGCAGATGGGAGACAGAGCTCTTTGAGTAACAACAAAAGGAGAAGCAACAGCTGTGGAAGGAGAATACAAGGGGAAAACAGCAATACCATCTGTTTTAGACTTGCTTAAATTGATAATTGGTGAAGCTGGTTTTCCCTTGCATGAAAAGTATGTTAAAAATATGTTGAAGATGCTTGTTTTTTAATCTTCACAGCTGGTGCTATAGTTTCATCTACTTCCATATAGGTACTCTGCATGTCTTGGTATGCTACCACACTCCCTCCTGAAACAGGGTATTCTATACCTAGTGCCTGCCTGAGAGATGTATGCCTAATCTTTATTTTAAATATTTTAAGGAATACACAGAAATGGACAGAGATGGGAATTGGTGGGGATAGACATGCTTGGCAAAAGCAGCAGGAATGCTCAGTTGTTAACATCTTGCCTGATAGATGTGCAAACATTTACTCAATAAAGACACTGATGCATGTGCCCATTAGCCTTGAACTTTTGCTAATCATTCCTGAGTACATTTTTATGGTTGTTTGTTTCTACGGGAAAGTTCACCAGAACTGTGATTTCTGCAGTTTCAATTCGTGTGGTGTTCTCTAGTTGTAAAGTGCCTGGGTGTGATGAAACACAGTGTTTACATCTCCAAGTAATTGGTACAATTTCAGACCTAAGTGGTAGCAACCAATTATAGCCAAGTAAGCCTTGTAAATAGGGTCAGGTGTGGATGATATTGATTTTCATACATGTGAGCACAGGAGTGATAATCTGGTGGAATCTTGGAGTCCCAAGTTCAAATAACAATTTGCTTTAGACTTAGTGACTTCTTAGGGTTGGTCAATATCTCTTCTTTAGCTGTTTCTGATAGGAATAGAGTTGCCGACAGACCAGAAAGAAGTTCACCTGGCTTGCTTCTGTCCTTTTGCGGAAGACTGATCTTAATGAATTACCAGGTGAATTTTCTCATAATGCATTCAGTCAAATATGCACTTTTCTAAATATCTGCTTATAAAACTGCTGTTTCAAAGACATAGATGAAGGACCTGCTGGGAAAAAAGCTGGCAACTCATTTTGTCTATTACATTTAAATCTGTTCCTTTCCCCTTTACTTGGGCTAAAGCTCATATATACTAATTTGTTTATGAAGGACACAATTTGGATGTTCCAGCTAAGGCGACACCACCCCATATTTATCTGGGAGCTATTTGGAATGTAGGTGAGGTTTCCTTGTCCACCGGTCTCCACCTTGATAATATTTGAAGCATAAAACTTGAGACAGAATTATATGAGCTCATGGGAAATTTCCCAATATCTTCATCATTGCTGAAAGCAGTCGCATGTGCATGAGACTCCTTTGCTCTTTTTCATAACTATTAGCAGCTTTGAAGAGTGAAATCAAAAAGAGAAAGGGGAAATTGGGGAAGTGTTGAAAGTGTTAACCACCCGTCCCTAAAAACTGCCAACTTGCTGGATGGCCATCTGTTGGGAGTGCTTTGATGTGGGTTCCTGCATGGCAGGGGGTTGGACTGGATGGCCCCTGTGGTCTCTTCCAACTCTATGATTCCCATTCTGTCTTACTGCATTATTTAAATCAAGGTTCTGTTTCTGATTCAACTCATAGCTATACCTATTTTGTGGTAGATATGCTTTCTCTCCACTTCCGTTGTTGTTCTGCCTTCCTCATGTTAACTACTTGCAGCATAGAACTTGGCTGAGCCCTTTGAACACATTTAGGCCCATACCTGCTTATGTTGTATGTCATGGTTTCTTTAGTTACATAATAGAGGTAAAGCCAGACCTGAATCCTATCAGATGGTGGCGTGTCATTGTCTTGCCTTGGATAACTCACAATCTGAAAACTTCACTCTGAGATACCCATTGGTGTTTATTTGTGGTAAAGCAAGTAATACAGCACACTTTCTCTGAAGTTGCTGAGACTAAAGCACACGTGGAGTTCTCAGGCTTTATACTCATATATACAAATTTTAGACAGGCAAAGCTGTTATCAGAGAGGATCATAAATTTGCCATCACCTCACATCTTTAGAGAGTTCCCAGATTTGCATTTGTTTACTCTCTTTTCATCTTTGGGGCCAGAACATATTTCCTGCCCCTTATCTTATACACTTTGAGTTCTCAAAACATTTCTTGACACTTTCATTTTTGTCTTCACTGGATTCATTGTAGCAATAGGCAGTAAAATAATTAATGCTTTGATACTTTGTAATACACAGGCAAACTCCAAATGGACACCTTGTTGCTCATCAATTAACAGTCAATACTTTGTAGCTCCCTAGCTTAACTCTTGGAAGGTTTATGGCATTGCCTCTACACTGACTATCATACGCTATTTCAATATCTAGCAGATCAACATATGACAGAAACTATGCATCCTGAAAGGATCTAGACTCACCACTCTGCATTCTTAATTTCATTTTCATGGAGGTATTACAAGCACCACTTCCTATCCGACAGGCATTCATTTCCACAGGAAAGGTGGCTTGTCTATGATGGTGCAGAGATGTCTAGGGGCAACCTTGTGTTTCTTGCCAAGAAAGACATTCACTAGTTAAGAAGCTGCAGCTCCAGAATGGCTTTTGGTCTAGCTAGTGCTATTGTTGAGAAAGGGCAATGAGCCCCAGAGTTGGAGGTGGGTTGGTTCTGCCAGGTTCTTCAGAGTGGGATACCAGATCAACTAATTCTGCTGTAGGTTACAGTGATGTCACATTGGATGGAGTCAGCTTTGATGGTTCTTAGGCAAAGAAGAGCCTACCCTGTTGGAATAAGGATGAAAACACTGAACTTTACAACTCTTAGAGTGATTTTGCAGTAAATCCACACTGTTCTAGCACAGACTTTGAAGATAGATTATTGAATACTAAAATTAGGATTGTCCATGCTATTATATTTCCAGTTTCTGTGTATGGTGGTGAGAGCTGGACAGTTAAGAAAGTTGATATGAAGAAAATCAACTCATCTGAAATGTGGTGCTTGAGAAAAGTTCTGTGGATACCCTGGACTGCTAAAAAGACTAATGAATGTGTCCTAGAGCAAATCAAGCTTGAAGTCTCCCTAGAAGCCAAGGTGACTAAACTGGAGCTGTCATACTTTGGCCATATCATGGATGGATATGACCCACTAGGAAAGACATTGAGGCTGGCCATGGTAGAAGGCAGTAGGAAAAGAGGAAGAATGATGGATAGACTCAATCAAGAAAGACATGTCCCTGAATCTGCAAAATTCAAGCAGCCCGTTTGAGGATAGGGTGACTTGGAGCTCTCTCATCCATAGTGTCGCCATAAGCTGAAGTCATCTTGATGTCAGTTAACAATGTGTGTTTTCTGTAGCAATAAGGAAAGTTCTTAGGTTAGACCATTTTTGCCTTGGATTCTGCCTGGTTTCAAGAGTTATCCACATGAAATAGATAATAGCTAAAAATATTTGCTGTATGAAAGACCTCTTGACATACAAGAATTACTGGGGAAGAAGTGGCAACTTGTTTAGATGTGTGGCCTTAACAAACAAGCAAAGCACATGTTATTGCTATCTCAATGAGAAAAGTTTCTGCCTTGTCTGACCCACAGATGTGTGTTCCAGGCTGAATAGTACTATGGGGTCTGCCTAATTATATCTGAAGATATTCTAGCTGAGGACATGAGGCAAACAGCAGAATCCTGTGAGGAGAGTTAGCTGTTCTATTAAGGTCCCGTGGGTTGGCACTGGGAACCTGGGATTACATGATCTTCATCATTGACACAGCAGTGTGTTGGAGCTGGTATCCTCAAAAAAATTTGGCACTGCAAAGTGAGAAGGTTTTGATATCTTTAGTCAGTGAGTAACACATTTTGCTGTAATTGTTTTAGTGTGTCTTATCTTATAAGGCTATCAACTGTTTTCTTATTTAAAGGATACAACAGTGTAGGGCAAGGTCAGATTACTCCTATAACTGTAATACACGTGCAGCATTTGGAATATTTGTAGAAACAACCATGCTTGCTTTAAAACATAAAATGAATAAGTGGACATACTTATGCTGTACAGGGTTCACCAGTGCTTTTGTGATACTCAAAGGCCATTGCATTTGTCACAGTGAGGCAGGGATGGGCAAAGAGTGGCCCTGGGCCTTTGTGGGGCCCTTGCAAAATTTCCAGATTTTTCAGACTGACCTTTTGCTGCCCCTATGTGAAGGATTGCCTTTCTTGGAAGCCTCCTGAGTTGCAATACATCTTTGAAATAGGTGGATGCTTAACATTAAAAAAAATATTTTTTTTCAAAACTAGAAGTAGTTTTTCAAAACCTGGGGCACGTTCATATTTCAGAATTGTGTGTGTGTTTATGTGCCTTCAAGTCACATGTTGACTTGATAATCCTATGAATTTCATAGGCTTTTCTTAGGCAAGGAGTACCAGGAGGTGATTTTGCCAGTTCCTTCCTCTGAAATATAGCCTACAGCATCTGGTATTGGTTGGCAATCTCCCATCCAAGTACTAGGCAGAGCTGACCCTGCTTTGCTTTCAGGATCAGACAGGATCTGGTGTGTTTAGAGTATTTGGCATGGGACTACGGGACTACAGCGCTGGTATTCCACTTTAACTGCTATGGTTTCATCTTATGGAATATTGGGACTAGTAGTCCAGTTAGGCATGAGAGCATTCTGGTCAAGAATTCGGAATGTCTCTCTCTAAACTGGCAGTCCCAGGATTCCATAGGACAGAACCATGATAGTTAAAGTGGAATAGTAGCACAATAATTCTGCAGTGTGAATGAACCCCACATCTGCTGACATGGCATATGCCTTCTGTACATTCTGCAATCTGTGCCTGAATACTTGCTTATTCCTTTCTCACTATGTTGGCCCCTCTTTACATGCTGCTTTTTGTTAAGAAAGAGGCATAACACAGTCCTTAAGCATGCAATTCTGACAAGACAACTAACCTAACATATAGTTTGCCTCACTAAAGATGTGGTTGTGGTTTCTGACCAGACAGTTAAATTTGCTACTAGTGTTCTACCAGAGTAGACATAGAAGCTAAGATATTCCTTGGTTCAGACCTCCCTCATTTACTGGGTAAACTCATACAGGCTGCTTTCTGTAAGCCCCACTCGTAATGTAGACATACTGACTTATTTTACAGGACTGCTTCTAGGATTACCAGGATAATGTACGTGAAATACTTTGAGTTCTTTAAAATGCCATGCAAATTAAGTTTTATAATTAGTCCTTCTCTGATAAAGCTTTAGTGCTAAACACCTGTATGAGCAGCACAGGAAATTCTCTTTTTGATATTTCACAGGATATTTTGGCATCTGTGTTGTGCCTTCACTGGCTTGTCATGGTGCACAAATGTATACAAGATATACATTTGATATACAAGATATATTATAATTGTAGATATATTATTATATACATTTGATATATAAGAAATTATGTACTTATCTCTTTGTGCAGTAATGCCAAGGTGTGATCCAGAGCCAGTTGCTAGGTACTAGTCTCAGTATTAGCAAATGCTACTGCATGGTGACAGCCCCATTTGTGGCATGGGGACTGAAGTCTAGAGTTACCTACACTATAAAGACTTGTGCAATTTGGGGAATCAGATGCTGAGCATTTCTTTATTCTAGTTGCTCTGCTTGGAGCCATAGAAAATAGCTTCCGTTTAGTTAATGCAATATCCACATTGGCACTAACTGTTATGAAAAAGCTTGTAGTAACCTGGAAACATCCACTGCTAATCTGGGCTTGGGCTCAAGAAAATTATTGCAGTTTGTTCCATTATTTCCTGGCCTCAAGAGAGCATGCTTCAACATCAACACCACCCTTTACAACAAAACAAAAGAAAACAAAACAAAACCAGTATTAAATGGAATTATGCTCAATATACACAGCCAGTCCTGGAGACCAGGACCAATCAAGTACATACTGCACTTTCCGCTGACCTAAAATGTTTCCTTCACCCACTTTGCCATCCCATTCCCGGGTAATGGAAATGGCATGAGCTACAGGTGGAATTTGCAGATGAGTAAAAGGCTTACCTGGTGGCTGTGATGGTAGTTCTTCCAGCTGCTTTGGATGGGATGCTCCCTAGGAACACATTAAGCTGTTCTAAGTCTTCTAGCAGAGAGTGTGATAGATGCATATTTTAATTGGCCCTCCCCATTTGCTAGGGTTAGGAGCACAAGACTCTTACAAAAGTAGAAAAATTGCAAATATCAAAATGTGCATGTGTGTATGTATGTGTGGAGGGGGGAAGGGAAGGAGGTGAGAGTCCAAACCAGGTTAGAGAAAGGAGAAGGAAGGGGAGGGGGTCAGTATGGTGGCCCTATATTTCCTCTTTCTTGCCCATTTCTTTCCTTGGGTGCCGGGGGGCACTGGGAGGGGATTTGTGGTGCCGAGAAATTGGGCTGTGAGCTAGCCTTAGCTGGCTAGGCAGCTGCTGATGGAGGAGGAGAAGGACAACAACAACTACCAGAGGCAGGTTTTAAAGGGCTTCACAGCCCGATTGGAGTTGCTGAGAAGGAAAATTCCCCCAGAAAAGAAGCACCTGAAGTGAGGGGGGCAGGGTTTGAAAAAATTCACAAATGATCTATGAAAATTAAACATGAAAATGTGGAAGGCTGACTGTAATACATACTGGAGACATATTACTGTATTAAAAATAACACGGAGAGCACACAGAGTATTCTTGTGGAGGCTTCATGTGAGAGTGGAGCCAGCTGTGCATTAGAACAAATGCAAGGACTTTACAATGTGTGTTTCTGGTATACTAAATGCTTCTGGTGCCCTGGAGGATCATAGATGCATATTGTCAAGTACAGTTGGTCAGTCTGAATAGCAGACTGGTCATCTGGGCCAAGTTTTTGTTTTTCTGAAGGAAGACCACTGTGTGTGCATGAGTATGTGTAAATTCCTGGCTATTGTCTCTTTTGATTATCCTTGAGTCCAGTGTGCTTATTCTGTGTTTTGCTGATCAAGGACTTTCTGTTGGGTGTAACCTGTCTGACCTTCCTAAAGCAATTACGTGTTGCAATGCATCACTGAGAGAGCGTTCAGTGCTTCACCTTCTGACACTTTCATAAACCACTGGAGAAGAAAATTGTCTTTGTTGCCTTTCTTCTTATTTTTGTTTCCTAGAATGCCTTGCAGTCTTGGCACCGTGTAGCCTGGCCAGCCATTGAAATCTTGTCATTGCACAGCTTCTGTTCTTTGTTGGAATGGGATTTGTGTGTGTCAGCAACTGCTTAGGTGACCTTCGATGGCTGTATTTGCATGATCTCATCTTGATTGAATATGCCAAAATATGAACAAGCCTTTTGCCTGCTGAGACGGACCCTTCGTGGCTCAAGCAATTGGACCAGTAAGCTAATAACCATAGTTTTGAGTTTCATCTAAACAGGAAACTATGTTTATAAAGCACAGGCTGGGATTTTAAACCATAATTTGAATTTAGTTTTAATTTTATACCTTTCTGAAGCTGCTAGCTTTAGCTTTGTGGTATAGAGCAAATGAATGATTGATTGTCCACACCATGGTAGAAGAAGCAAAGAGGCTGCATGCGTGGGCAAAAAACTAAATTATATCTCAGCTTGTTAAGTCAAGATGTAGCCATCTGATTGGACCATTCCCTTTTCATGTCCCAGGCCACCATCATCTCCAGCCTTCTTTAAGTGCTTCTAAAAATAAGGAATAAAGGATAGTGGCATCATGAAACAGTACCTGATAGATATATATATTTTGCAAGTTTGACGTCGCAGGTACAATCTTTTGTCAAACTGCAGAGATAGCTCAGCCAATCAGAAGCTGCCTGTGGATTTCTCCCCATTCTCCTGTTTCCTACCTTCTCATACAGGAACCCCCTTTTCCCTTTTAGTTTTGGAGATCTCATGTTTAGTGTCTAGCTGTATTTTGAAACCATGGTTAGAAGGGAGATTGGCAATAGGGTTGCAGGACTGGAAACTGGAAATGGCTCCTGTACCTTTGCTGATTGCAAAGAAGAGAAAATGGGGCTTGTCAAGCAAGCAAGTAAGAGGCAGAACCTGCTGAAATCTCTTTCTTTTACACAATCATTAAAAATATAGGTACTATCTCTAGTTTTCACTCTGGCAGCCCTAGTTTGAAAACTGTTGTTTGTCTTAACTATGGTTAGTGGAAACATCTGTGCAAATATGTCTTGCTGAGCGGTTACCTCCAAAGCCAGAAGATTGTAGGTGATGGGTATGTTTGTGTAAGAGAGGAGAGGAAGAAGGGCAGAGCTGTATGCAAGGCCCTTAGTCACTCCTGGAAGACAAACCATGGCTTAGTTATTAGGCAGATTTTTTCTACACTAAGCCTGTAACTGAGGGTTCTGGTTGAGACAGTGCAATCGTGCATTATTAGTGCTGTAAGAACAGGATTACAGATAGCTTGATCCTTTGAGTGCTGGACTTTGACTCTGGAAACCAGGGTTTGATTCCCTGCTTGGCCATGGAAACCCACTGGGTAACCTTGAGTGCGTCACACGCTTTCAGCTCCAGGAAACCCCATGATAGATTTGCCTTAGGATCACCATAACCTTGGAAATAACTTGAAAGGACACAATAACAACAACAACACCCCTACCCTATGGCAGATACAGTGTTACACCATATTAAAGCCAATAATGGAATGAAGGAGAACTCAAAGTCACAGAAAACTCCTCCCCTTATAAAATCAAATGTGAAAACCATGAGGTTACCAATGGTTAGGGTCTCATTTTAACTTAGAGTCTTATTATAGACAAATTAAGGTAAACTCTTGATGACATGCCAACAGGAGAAGAAAGTGAGTAATTAACATATGTCAGATACTTACTGATTTGCTTTTTTACGATTATCTGGATTTTAAGGTATTAGCAGGAGAAATATCCACCCAATCCCTCATTAATGATTTTTTTTTTTTTATATATTCAAGTTGTTAAGTGCAGTGGAGAGCTGTGTGTGAAAGCAGAGATATGCTGGAAATATGTCTTGGCTCAAGTGACTGAATAACTTCAGAATCCAGCTTAGCCAAGTAGCTTGGCTTAGTTGTCCTTGTTCAGATGGGGATTTTTTTGCTTCCCATGTGCTCAGAGGGGGCCAAGAGGGTGGGCCAAGACAAAGAGACCCTTATGAGACCCTGGGAATGACTTGGCAGTGTGATAAAGCTGTGCCAAACATCTTGTTTCAGCAATGCCCTTTCCAATTTCAGTCCTTTGAACTTGGAGATGAGCAGACAGAAGTTGGACTGTATTGTTCCATAAGGTGCTCCTGGAAGATCTTCAAGCTGATATGACTTATTGGCTCTGTTGGTCCACCATAATATTCTGTTTCCACTTAGACAGCAACCTGGTGTGCTGTTTATGGGTGTGTTACGGTAGTGAGAAGTTGCTTGTTTCTGTGAACATACTGATAGGACTGAACATCCTGGTTGCTCATTGACTTGTGCAGGTATAGTCTGAGAGAATCGGGTGAGATTATGAAGTCTTATTCTGGTCTGAGAGTATATCTGTTCTACACTGTTAAAGCCATTTGATACTACTTGGATTATTTTGGCTCCATCCTATGGAATTCTCAGATTTGTTGTTTGGTTAGGTTCTTAGAACTCTCTACTAGAGAGCTCTAGTGTATGTGGTCCTGAACTACAGCTGTCTTACAGAATTCTAAGTGCTTCATGAAACTACAAATCCCAGCACTCAGTATGATGGAGTCATGGTAATTAAAGTGGGACCAAATTACTGTAACTATGGCCTTTTCCGCAGGAGGTGAGGGAATCGCTCCATGCCGTTACCTACGGCTGCTTCTGGGGTCCGAAACAACGCAGACTGTCCCTGAAGCCTTTCCGCAGGGCTCCTCCTTGGTCCAGGGCGAATCGGAGCAGTGTGAGGTCTGTAGATCCACACTGCTCTGGCTTCCAAAATGGCGGCCTCCAGCTTCAAAAATGGTGGTTCTAAGCTTCCAAAATGGTGACTTCTGGTTGGTTATGGGTCCCAACCAACCACTGAAGCTTGCCACGTCTAAAGCCTGCCCTCCACAGATCACAGGCTCGCATTGGTGCGAGCCTACGAATCTGCACAAGGGAGCAAGAACGCAATGGCGCGTTCCAGGAAAAGAAAAACCTGTTTTTTGTGGTCTTTAGAAACACACTGGAGGACCACTTGGGGTCGTTTTGGAGCGGACTGAGGTGCGGATCTCTGGTAAGTAGTCCGCTCCTAGTCTGCTCCAAGTTGCAGACGACCTCCGTGAGAGGATGCACTGCCCTGTTCTAATTGCCTGGTGCGGAAAGGGCCTATGTGGCGTAGATATATGCTGGATCAAAGAAAGTCTGTTTAACATTCTGTTTTCCAGTAGCTAGTTAGACAGAAACTAGAAACTATCATGTCTCAGTAGTTTGTTATTTTAAAATTTATAAACTGCCTTTCATGTACAAGGGATCTCAGGGCAATATATATAATGTTGCACTATAAAAATGGTAAAGTTAAAAAAAATAAGTGATACAAGCTATTATCTTGGCTGGTTGGAAAAACAAATGAACCAATTCCCTGTTTGCTGCAGGATCCCTAACCAGTGGCAAGGCATTCAAAGACATAGCTGTTCTTATCTGTATCAGTGTACAAAAGAATTCTGTAGTACATTTGAGGTGAACTGGGAGACAGAAGTTTGTAGTGTAAACTTTCATAGACTTAGTGTACCTCATCTGATGCATCTGATGAAGTCAACTGAGTCTGTGAAACTTTATGCTATAAAGTTCTTTCTCTCAGTAAGTCTCAGAGGTGCTACGTGTGATTAGACGTATGTACCTCAATGTAGTTTACAGACAAGGCGTAATGAAGACACCCTGTCATATCTGATTGAGTTCATAGTCAGTTTAATTGATACTGGAGAAATGAGTCAAAACTGATTTTAACAGGAACAAAGGCTACATATTGCTGCTGCTGCTGCTGTTGTTGTTGTTGTTGTTTGCCTTCAAGTAATTTCTGACTTATGCCCACCCTAAGTCAAACCTGTCACAGGGTTTTCTTGGCAAGATTTGTTTGGGGGGGGGTTGCCTTTACCATCCTCTGAGGCTGAGAGAGTGTGACTTGCTCAAGGTTGCCCAGTACCCTGATCTCCAGAGTTGTACTCCAGTGCTCAAACTGCTACACCATGCTCACTCTCATTACCTTTAGACATGAGAAATGAAATACACAAATATAGGATAAGGAACACCTGGCATGTCAATAGTCTTATATAAAAATAGATCTTGGGGTTTTAATAGGCCACAAACTAAATTGAGATTAGTTGAGTCAACAGGGCGATGCAGAGGCCAAAAACCCAAAGCATAGAGCATTTCAGATATTTGACAACCATCAGCTACTAACAGAGATAATTTCTTCTCACTAGAAGCCAAAACTGATTAAACTGAGCATCTTGTACTTTGGTCATATCATGAGACCACATGACCCATTAGAAGAGATTATAATGCTTGTAAAGGGGGAAACAGTAGGAAAAGAGGACAGCTGCATTACAGATGGATAGACTCAATCAAGGAAGCCAGACCCCTGAGTTTGAAGGATGCTCATGAGAAGGTGCCTTGAAGTCTTTTTTCACAGGGCCACTGTAAGTCAAAGCCAACTTGAAGGCAATTAACAACAAGAGATAATCTCTACAAATGAATCAATTATTGCTATTGGCCATCATGCCATTCCAGGTGGGGAATTCCCTGTTATTTCTGCATTGCGTGGAGAAGTGTATAAGCCAAGAACCTACACCATGTTTGCATAGTGTAAATCTACACTTTCATAATTACACAGTGGCTGTACGATATCAGCCTTCTGCTGAATACCAGCATTGTGCAACTAACTGTATACCTACCAGTGTGCCTACTAATTATCCCATTGTGCATTCCCCATGTGCACATTGGGATAATTAGTAGGCATACTGGTAGATGTACACGGGGAATGCACAATGGTGGTTTCTGAAATCCCAGTGAATAAAATGAGACATTAATGGCATATACAAGTTGTTATGTGCTGTCCAAGAATGCACAATTGCATAGCTGGAATCCAGTTGGTTAGTCTCAGCTTGGGTAGACCCGTTGAATTAATTGTTGAATGGAAGTGAACATGTAGATAAATTCTATTGATACAGTGGCTCTACTATTGTTGGGATTAAATGCTAGGATTTAGGTCCATGTGAAATGATTATACTTGTGAAATACTGTTTATGCAACAATGAACTGAATAGGCCTGTTGCGCCGTGGCCAAAAAAGTACAACCACATGTGTAGTGGAACTCATCCTTCTGTACACCAACAGGATTCTGGACTTAATGCACTTTCCCCTAGAACTGTCAGAGTTCTTGTGTTTTGAGAGAAGATCTTTTTCACTCAGTACACTCTAATTTTCTAAATTTCTGTCATGTCCCCGTCTTCCTATCCAGCTCTTTCTTTCTTGGTGTATAAACACCTAACATCAATGGTTTCCAAATTTTTGTGAAACATCAAATATTTCCCACACCTGACTTTAGCTGCACTGAATATGCATTATGTGAAAATTAGAGAAATCCATCACTTTGAGGTTAGATATTTTTACAAACTTGTTGTTCTATAAAATGTCGACATACATAATTTAAACTCACTAGTATATTTATGATAGGGCACATTATTGATCTTCCGTTCTTCTGCTTATCTGTTTTGCTTGTGTCTATGGCTTAATGTGCATCTTTCTATGCTTTCCTAGCTTGGAAATAATGTATCCCACAGGTCCCATAAACCCTTTGGGGCATCTTGTGTGGCAGATGCATGAGCCCCCAACATCTCCTCATTTTTTTTGACTGAAAAAAAAAATTATTGACAGAAAAAGCACACATTCTATGCTGTTTAGGGGTCTCTGTACCAAAACTGAAACACCCTAGTCTCCCAGAAGCAATCAGGAATAGTGCATCACTTCTGATCACCCAAAATAGCACCCAGAATGGCATGGTAAGACTTCCAGAGCTGCAGAGCAGCCAAAATTACATGCTTTGGCCTCTGAACCCTGGAGCATGCTTACTTCAATAAATGCAGAGTATGTAAAATTTCATTTCTCATAGTTTTTATTTTTATCTAGATTCCATTCCTTGTGCAAGCTTTAAGTCACAAAAGTCGAGACGTTAATTGGCTGTATTTCTTCCTTCAACTGTGAGCTTATAAAAGCTAGTAAAGTTATGGCTTTCCTTTATGGCCTACCTCCTTTGCATCCAACAACAGGGCTAATCATAAGCTCTATTCTTATGCCGGAAGGTAACAATCTTGGAGCTTGCTAATTGGAAATTGTTCCTTTAGGTGATCTAGATTGCCATAAACATGTCCTCCCTCAGCTGTTGTGCATTATATTGTTGACTAATAACTAACAAGGTATTTAGCGCACTACAAAAAGAATTCCTCAATTACATCTAAACCGCTAAGAAAAAGGCATGTAAATGGATTGTAAAAGGTTATTCTAAATTTTAAATGCCATGCAATTACTTACAGCATTAATTGCTAAACTTCCATTACCAGAGCTTGAAGGAAGAAGGGCTCTGCTTAGGTGAGCCTGTAGTTAGGTAAGAAAAATGCCAGTAAATGACTTATTTTAAAAACCGCAACTGACCAGGTAAGAGTAAGTCTAAACAGGTTAGGACAGCTCAAGTTCACATTGTATTATGTGTGGTGTATTGGATGTGGGCCAAAATCCTGGTATGGTGAGTCTGGGGGAGGCGTTTATCAAACTTTCAGAGAATGTTTGTCAAAGAGGATCTTCCTGTACAGCCAGTTGTATTTTTAAAGAAGTTTACTGAGTGGTTTCTAGGAACTCTGGTAGTCTGTACTGATTTTGCTATATTGGCAAGTGTCCTTATATCAGGCAAGATCTGCCCCTGGCTTAAAGGCCTTAATATGGATAAAATGACAAGTTGGAGTGAGTCCAGAAAAGGGCAACATGCTAAGCGATATGGAGAACAAAACATAGGAGGAAAAGTAGAAGAAGTTGCATATATTTAGCCTGAAAAGGAGAAGACTGAAGGGTGAAATGATTGTTTTCTTTGAATATCTGAGGGGCTGTCGCAGAGAAGACACTGCTGCTGCCCCAGAGGGTAGGACCAGGTCTAATAAATTACAGAAGAGTAGATTTTGATTGAACATTGGAAGGAACTTCTGGATGATAAAAGCAGTTCAACAATAGAACCAGTTACCTAGAGAAGTGGTGGGGTCTCTTTCTCTGGTCAACTTCAAAAAAAGTCTAGACAGCTACCAAGTGGTGATGCTCTAGTTGAATTTCCTTGATTGAGTGGTGGAGTTGGACTCAGTGACCAATGGGCCCCCTTCCAACTCTCTAAAGAAAGATGGAGATAGAAAGAAGTAGAGTTCAAAGTGACCTGCTTTTGCAGCATCCTCTTGGTCTAGTTTGCTGACTGTGCAATACAATTAGTTAAAAACAAATTTAAATTTTAAAACAAATTTTTAAACCTATAAATAAGGGTCTTGGGTTGAACGAATAAAGCCCAAATTTTTAGTGAACAGCCAAGTTTTAACTTGGAGCCTAAATGACAAAAGTGTTGGTGCCAGTTGGGCCTCCAAGGGGAGAGCATTCAATAGTTAGGGTGCCACAGCCAAGAAGCCCCTCTCCCATTTCCCAGCCCAGTGTATTGACCTCAATAGAAGGACATGGAGGAGGCCACACCTAGCAGATCTTAGTCCTTGGGCAGGCACATATGGAGAGAGGCACTCCCTCAACTGAGGTCTCAAGCAGTTTAGAGCTTTAAATATCATCACAAGCACCTTGAATTGAGTCCAGAAATATATAGATAGCTAGTGCAGTTCTTGTAAGACTGACATTACATGCTGTCCATATGATATTCCAGTCAGCAGTTGAACTGCACTGGCTGTAGCTTTGAGTCTTCTTCATGGGCAGCCCTACATAGAGTCCATTACAGTAATCTAATGGGGAGTTTACAAGGTCTACCAAAACTACCAACAGGTTGCTGTTTAGTTTCTGTGGTTTTAGTCATGCTTCCACCCATCTTCTCTTAGCATGCTTATTTTTATTGACTTTAGAGTTACTGGCTACTGTATATCACATTCCACTAGTGGGAAGTAATGACAGAGGTAGGCTAGGTGCTGTATTCTGCTTGTTTTTGTCAAGATCCTGAATTTCATTTCTACAAACATGAGAACCACCAGCAGTCTCTGTCTTTCATACTATAAATTACATTTGATATGGATAAGAACTACACACACTTTTTCTCTTAAAGAAGTTACCTTCAAAAATTTTACATATATACTCCCTATCTACCTGCAGTAATTTTTATTACATCTTGACCCTTACCTCCCAAACCAGATATTCCTGACTGAGAAATAATTCTATGTTGGAAAAGATCTGTAAACACCACTCCTTTGTAAGCCATCTTGGGTCCCATGCACGAAGAAGGTAGCATATAAATGGACAAACAAGCAATGTATAGATATCTGATAAAATTAAAAATGATACTTATTCATTTGTTATTATTAACTGCCATCAAGTTGACTTTGACTTATGGCAACCCTATGAATGGAGGATCTCCTAATCACTCTGTTATCAACAGTCCTGCTCAGGTCTTGCAAATTCAGGATTGTGGCTACCATGATTGAATCTATCCATTTGTAAAGTAGTCTTCTTCTTTTCCTACTGTTGTATAAAGTGGCCTTCCTCTTGTCTTCTACCTTAACAAGCAGCATTGTCTTTTCTGATCAGTCCTGTCTTCTCATAAAAAGTCTGAAGTACAACAATATGAATTTAGTTATCTTGGCTTCTAGGGACAGTGCAGACCTGATTTGCTCTAGGACCCATTTATTGGTCTGTCTTGCAGACTACAGTATTTTCAGAACTGCTCTCCTGCACCACATTTCAAATGAATTGATTTTCTTCCCATCAGCTTTAGTGGAGCTTTATCTTGCTCAATTTACTTGTTATGGTCTTGTTTTTTGTACTTCAGAAGGTAGTTCTGAAAACATTTGATACTGCTAGAAGAACAATGGGAAACACACCCCCCCCTTCAATATCCTGTGGTTTAAGTCTAGTTCTGCTATTTAATACGGTATAATAATATTAGTCAAACTCTTGAACTATCCATTCTTTTAGTAGTATAAATTTGAAAAACTTTTTTGGGTTGAACCCAAGCTTTTTCTTGTGATTTCCTACTAGGACATGTGCTATAACTGTCACTCAACAGTTTTCCAGTTCTTTTTTTGTATGTCTGCCATTCTATCCATAGGAGTAGGATTTGAAGCCACAAAAACTAGGAAAAAAAAGTAAATCCTTCTTCCCCTCAGCTGACCCTGTCATTTTGTACTGGAGTCAAATGTATGAGAATGTATGCGGAGTGTGTGGTTGTGGAGGAGTTTGTGGGGAGGTCTGAGTGGTTTGCGTATGTTTATTTCTTTTCCACTTAGGCCTAATCCACAAGCAGTCTCTCTTAATCTCAGCTTCTCTTCTCTTTTCTAAATTTGCTTACTTGGGTGTTGACATTTGACCACAGCACCTGCTGTTGGGAACCTTTCTACTCTGTATTTCCTATGTTTTACAGAATCAACAGTTAATCCCCCAGTTCTGCTTTATCCACCCCTAAGGCAAAACTGTAAAACTTTTCTTCTTATGAACTTTTTCTTTCTCTTTACCCCCCCCCCCCAAATAGTATGGTTTTAGTTTCTTGGCTGGCTTCAGCTTCACTAGTATTTTTCACTGTTTCATCTGGGCTTTCCTTCCTTTTCCACACTTGCTTATTTTCGGTGTTGATATTTTGCTCTGACGCCTGCTGTGTAGCACCTTGCTTGCCTACCTTTCTGAGTCTGCTCTAATGAGGTTGGGAAAATTGAGAGCTGCCATTCCACGAGCTACATTTATTCAAAAATAAAATGCATTTCCGTCTCTTTTGTCCTCTCACCCCAGCCTGGTGAATTTTGAACAGTAAGCAGTTGTCACAATTAATCTGTTAGTCTTATCCAAAGGTCATCTACTCTTTACCACTGCTTTCTTTTTCAAACAAAGAGAGACAACTAGCATTAGGGAATGTTCAATAACCCTTTCTTGTTTTTCATGTTAGTCTAATTTTAAATTTAAATTTAATTCATTGTTTTATTTTTAATTTGATAATTTGAGAATGCAAACAGTAATGGATGTTTGCAGCTTTGTACATGCATGTAGGTTCCTAAACTTGGTGTACACATGTCAGATAAAATATTTGCTTGTCTTGGGAATTACTCCCATATACTGGAAAGTTCAGTCTTGTACTTTGCTCATAGAGAGGGTAGATTGCTCAGTGGTAGAATCTCTCAGATGCTTTGTGTACAGAATGATGAAGTTCAGTCATTAACACCAACTGTTAAAACAATTGTGAAGTTACAGGATTGTGTAGACTGCAGCCAGGCAAAGACAATATTAGATGACATTAATCACAGTACTGCAAACAGTGTAACTATCTGTAATGGTGGTAGTGGTGGTGGTGGTGATGATGATGATGATGGTGATGGTGATAGAAGATGTGTACTTGTGAGGTTTTTTTTTAACCAAATATATTAATTTAAATGTGTCCCTGTTTGAAGCCTGCATTACCATCTTCAGTCACTAGATAGCAGAAGTTCCTAACCAGTGCATAGCTTTGCAGTCAGTACATTTGATGCCAGGAATTAGTAAATTGTAATGCTGCCTCCCTTCCCTCTGTTATGAGCAAATCACACCTTGGAGACATGACCTGTCCTTCAAAGGACTGTGCACCATAGCAAGGGCCATGCCTTGGGTCTTTCGTACCCATGATTTCACTCAGATATGGTTAATAAAATATTTCCAACTATGGTAGCCGTTTAACTTTCTTTGAAGGATTGGGGTATCAAACTACAGGCTATTCCTTCTTCTTTCTTTTTTCAGTGCCATGCAATAACCGAGTGTTTCTCCCAGTTTCTTATTATGTATAATACTAGCGTATTTACCCAGCATTGCCTGGCATTTTATTTTCTCATAGGTAACACTTGTTAGAAATACCTTAGGAATTACCTTATCTTACCTTAGGAATTAGATGTGGTTGAAATACACAGATTTGAGATCCTGTGTCTCTAATTCCCCAAACTGTCTTGTCTAGTACCTGTCACTTTCCCCTCCATATTCCCCAATCCAGTCTGTATTCAGAGTTGTTAACATACAGAAGTTTGGTTCTTGAGGGAATACACTGCCTTCGTTCTTGCTGCTAGGCCTCGTCTCCATAGAAACTGGCTGGAGCTCTCTAGCTGATAATTCTAAAAACCCCTTCCTGAGCTGCCAACCCCAGGATTCCATAGAATCTTCACAGCCAGCTAATTATATGAGGTCTTTTTGGCCTCACACAGCCAATCATATGAGGTCTTTGCCTGTCTGACACAGACAGACAAAGGGACAAACTCACTCACAAACTTTGACTTTTATATTAGTAGATAAAAGTTATATTTGTGTTTTGTTCTCTCCTAGAGAGAAAGGGAATATAACTATAAATATGAGTGTGAATAAATATTCATTTGAAATGTGATGCAGAGGAGAGTTCTACAGATACCATGGACAGCCAAATAGACAAATACTATTTTATTTTATTATTTTATTTTATTTATACGCTGTTCTTCTCCCAGAATGAGATCCAAGGCAGCTTTTTAAATGAATGGGCCCAAGAGCTCTCCCTAGATGCCAAAACTAATAGCAGTTAGCAATAACAGTTACATTTCTATACCGCTTATCAGTGTAAAGCACTCCCTAAGCAATTTACAATTTGTTTAGCTAATTGCCCCCGATAAGCTTGGTACCGACCTACGGAAGGATGGAAGGCTGAGTCAACCTGGAGCCCTGCAGGATTGAACTCACAACGTTGTGGCTGCAGTACCAGCATTTAACCACTGCGCGCTAAACTAAATTAACCTGAGAATTGTACTTTGGACATATCATGAGACAACATGACCCATTGTCATGTTGCTGAGAATGTTAGGTTGTGTCTCAGCAGAGATCAAAGGGAAGCAATATAATTACTCCAGGAAGACAGAACAATGAAGGAAGAGTCAGGCTATAGATATGCAGGATTATAAACATCCAGAGAGAAGCTTGGAAGGCTCTGAAACTGGTGATGTGATATAACATGTGTGACTTCCACCAGTCACTGTAAAGCATGCCAAGTACTTATTGTGCCAAAAGCATAAAAGCTTTGGTCTGGTTTGCTCTCGTCAGCTTCAACAACTTAAAACAAGTAGGTTGTTGTGGGTTTTCCGGGCTTTGAGGCCGTGTTCTATTAGTATTTTCTCCTGACGTTTCGCCTACCTCTGTGGCTGGCATCTTCTGGTGGCATGGAAGTGAGACAGAGTATATATATTTGTATAGTCCCCAGTTGGGGGGAAAGCAATTTGCATATGTTAAGTTGGCATATTCCATTTAACAATAGGCCATCGCACAGGCCAGCCACAGATGCAAGTGAAACGTCAGGAGAAAACACTAATAGAACATGGCCTCAAAGCCCGGAAAACCCACAACAGCCTGTGGATTGCGGCCGTGAAAGCCTTCGACTTTGCAACTTAAAGAAATGTCTGTTGTCACTCATATATTTCTAATAAAGAACACTTATGTTCATATCTGAGTGTTTCTTTGGAAGCAAGTAGACCAGAACATGACACTTATTAGATAAGACAATAATCTACTCTATAAAAGTCAATGTTTGTCTGCACATTTCTCTGAGAAGACCTCATATGATTGGCTGCCTGTGAAGATTCCGTGAAATCCTGGGGTTGGCCGTTTAGGGACAGGCCTTTAGAATTGTCAGCCAGAGAGCTCTTGGGCCTTCGGCTGGTTGCTATGGAGATGAGGCCTACCATCATTAAGGACGCCAGAAAACTTTTGGGAGGCATATGCGAGACAGATAAAAGTGACACGCACAACATAGCCCATTTCCACACTACACTGTTACAGTGCTATTACTCCACTTTCAACATCCTATAGAATCCTGGCATTTGTAGTTTAAGGAGGGGCATTTAAGAATTCTTAGGGAGAGAGGCCTTTGGCCTCAGTAGACTACAAACCCCTGAATTCCACAGGATGCTGAAAGTGGAATAATAGCACTATAACAGTGTAGTGCAGAAATGGCCATAGTTACAAAGTCTTCTCACCTCACACAGTAGTTTGTATGGGTTCCATATGTGAGGAATCTTAAAGTTGAAGTTCAAAACAAAACATGCTTCCAGAAAAATGTAAAGCCATCGCACAAATTCAACAGAAAGGAAAAAAAAAAAAAGCCAGTACATCCACGTCACCAGACAACACAGATTGGATTGGGGACTATTGGGAAAAGTTACAGGTACTGGAATAGGCTGGTTGCTATGGAGACGATGCCTTGCAGCAAGGAGGAGGACAGTGTATTCTCGCAGGAACCCAACCTCTGTCTGTTAACAACTATGAATACAGATTGGATTGGGGAAATATGATGAAAGTTTACAGGTACAGAAATAGGCTGGTTGCTAGGGACACGAGGCCTAGCAGCAAGGAGGAAGACAGCGTACTCCCTCAGGAACCCAAACTGTGTGTATAAATAACTCTGAATATAGATTGCATTGGGAAATATGGAGCAAAGTTAGAGGAAATGGAGAAGACAGTTTGGCGAATTCTTAAGAGGAAAATAAAAACCCCAGGCAATGCCGGGTAAATATGCTAGTGCTTGATAAAATAGAATGCAGTGGGAAAAGAAGATGACTACATCATAGTTAGATAGACTCAAGGAAGGAAGCCATGGCCCTGCGTTTATAAGGCCTGAGCAGGGCTGTTGGTAAAAGGGTGACTTGGAAATCAGAGGGTTGCTGTAACATGAAGATGACTTGACAGTGGTTAAGAATAGCAACAAAATAAAATATAAATTAAATATTACTTCCACCATTGATAATGGAAATTGCTGGAGGTTAGAATGGACATGTAGTAGAGCTGGATGAAGTTTGGTAGCAGCACTCAACATACCTACCCAGACAAAGCACTTGATTTAACAACAGATACAGTTAGGAACTAATAATATTGCAAGGATTGAATCTGACTTTGCCTTATTCCTTTGTGATGAATAACTGAAGTTTTTTTTTTTAGTTTCAGTTGCGCTAAGGATTTATTCTCTTTAAAAGTCAAAAGCTGCCTTCAGCTGGTGAGAACTTCATGCAGCTCTGAGCCCCTTAAAGCTAAAGCTGTAGTTATTAATTTTAGAAGTGCATGTATCACAGTCGTAGTGGTGTTAGTCTATCCCTGTAGGGAGCAGGGGGGTGGGCTGCTTTGTACTGCACTCTGACTATGAAATAAAATGTTCAGGAAAGGGGATTGCATTGATTTAGGAAGGAGCCTATTGATTAGGTGAAAACTGCTGTTGCTTGTGACTTTCCTGTGTTATTTTTTAAGCTGTTCTCATCCGTGGCTCAGTGCTTCCCGTAATGTTAAGATAGGCAACGACGTGGAACATCCGAAGACTGACTGAAGTTGAATTAAACAGAATAAAAAAAAATCTTGTCCCGAAAAGGCCTTAAATGAAACTTCCTCTCCAGTGGTCCAAATGGATACCAAGATCCATCTTGTCTCACTCAACTTTGAGTCATGACTGTTATCAAGTGGGTACCCATGGGTTGTTTCACTTGAGATGAGCATGTTGCAGGATCTTTTAGGTGCATTTGGAAATGAATGCATTCATGTTCATGGGTGACTATCCTGTATGATGAGAGTTTGGCTTGCATGTTGCAACATCTGCCTAGTAAGTTTAGCTGCTTCAAATCCTAGACCAAGAACAGGTAGTCAAGTTTCCTTCAGACATTTTTGACTCAACCCCCATAATCCCAGCCCATGGTCCATGCTGGATGGGATTGATGAGGCCTGATTCTAAAATATCTGGAGAGTGTCAGGTTGATGAGACCCAGTCCTAGACTAGGGATATAAATCCTCAATTATTTCATCTCTGGATACAAGGAATAAATGATTATAATCAGCTCTTGGTGTCCACTAGGGTATGGTTCCAGAATCCCCTGTGGATACCAAAATTCATGGGTGCTCAAGTCCTACTATGTACAATGGGGTAGTAAAGTGGTGTTCCTTATATAACATGGCAAAATCAATGTTTGGTTTTTTGATTTTTTTTGGAATATTTTTGAAATGTGGTTGGTTTAATTTGTGGATACAGAATCTGTGGATGTGAGGGCTGACTGTACTACAGTTCTTCCTCACTGTAGGGCAGGGGGAACACATTTTTTTGCATACTATTCTCTCTGTATATGAGCATTGTCAGATGTTCTAGAGAATTTTTCTGCAGAGAGAACAAGTGGCTTTTTTTGCACAAATAAAACCTTCAATGTGCAACCCCTCTCCACTTTCTACACAGGAAACACATTTTCTGTTTCGATATTATTTCCCCCCCACCACAAAAAGGACCATTTGTTTTTCTTTGTGGAGTACTTTGAAATGTTTGAATGCTGAACGAAATCTTGCAGAAGTCTAACTGTTGTGTTATTCTTCCTACGGAGTTTCCCAACGATCAGGAAACTCATATTTTGATGAGGAAATGAATAATAGAGAATATTTTGTAACAGAGAACATTCTTTCCATTCCTGGTCTTGGCTGAGCTCTGTTCCAGTTGATCCTGACTTCTGGCTTGCCCTTCGTCTCTTGATTGTGTCTTGATTGGGCCTCCAAGGGGAATTTTTTTTTTTAAAAAAAATGAAAATACCCCACGCCAGTGCCCCAAAATGACAACTAGGGGTGTGAGATATATTTCCACCAGATTCTGCACCATTCCCAGGCCAGTTTAAGCTCAGGAGAAGCCTTTTTTGAACCCTCAAACGTGGTGGAAATGACACCATAGAGGCGTTTATGGGCAAATTTTTGTGACAGCAGGTGTGGACTGCCAAGGTCTCCTAGGGGATTGCTGTGGTCCCCTAGCTTTTCACAATTGCCCTCTCTGATCTAGTGGAATAAAGTGTTACACTTAGTGCATGAGGGTTAATAGTATATTCTGGTTATTTTTTCCCCAATGTCTCTCTCCAGTCGCCCCGTCCAACCCGGCTCAGTTTTGGCCTTAGCTTTTGATGGGTCACAACATGATCTATACTTTGGAAAATTTGGAATGGGACACAGACTGATAATAAAAGAGGAGAATGCAGGGGAAAGAGGAGAGGATGTGGAGATCCCATTCATCCTTTGGAGACAGTCTCCACCATTCATTAAAACTGGCTGGAAGGAGTCACAGTTAAGCGATGCCAGGCACTTCCTCCAGTGCAACCTGGGTTGCTCTTTTAGCAGAACTCTTTGTTCCTCTTGCCCAAATGAGGTAACTGAATAAGACTTTTAAGTCACCCATCTCTCTGGCATTGCAGAGGCTTTGCAATAGGCTCCAAAGTTAACTCCATGGTGTCATCTTTGCACCATTATCAGCTTAACAATATGTTTTATTGCAGTTAAATCCTCTCATTGCTTGTTCTTGATTTCTATAAAGAGAACGAAGCTGGGGTTTAAACATGACCAGAAGCTCTATTGTTTATCCTGATTTTTGAAAAACACTTTCTTGAACTTGTAGTGCCTTGAGCATCCAAAAATGAAAGATGTTTATTAATTTTATGTACTTATTTGTAGGTTGCCTTTTAGGACATATCCCAGACAAGGCAGCTTACATAATTAGGCTGCAAATTACTTTCAATAAAATCTCCTCCTCTTAGTCTAAAGTGTGCCAGGACAGACTGTTACTGGTTGGTATGCACATGAACACTGGCACATTTTTCTTTATTGCTGTATTCCTAGACATTCCTTCTTGCTATTGAAAACAAGTCATGGTGCCGAGCTCTGCGGGGCTAGCAGAAGTGGAATATTGCAGCTTGGCATCTGGCAAAAAAGCAACAGCTTTTTGAAGTTTTTATGTGATGTGTAATTAGAATTCCTGTTTCCAAAAACATAATCCAAAATGCCACAACCATGCTTTTTATCTTCCTTGGTTTGTCCTGTTGACCATATTTCCTCAAATAGATTTCTTCTTTCCTGCAACACTTAAAAGGCTAGTCTTTTACCAAAATTATGTACTGTGCTGATGTGTGATTTAGAGAGGCCAGGTGACTATCTCCTACTCTTCATCTTCCTTCCTGAGAGATAGGAAATGTTCATATGGATAATAAGTAGAGATGCAAATTCCACTGGATGACCACGGGCACGTCACACACTCTCAGCCCCGTGATGGGTTTGCCCTAAATCAGAAACAACTTGAAGGTATACAACACCAGCAGGAGATGTAAATATTTGCTCATTTAATTCTTGAGTGCAAGAACAAAAACCCCAGGAGCCATCGAGTCCAACCCCTGCTATGCAGGACACCCATCAAAGCATTCCCAACAGATGCCCATCCAGCCTCTGCTTAAAAACCTCCAAAGGAGACTCTACCACACTCCGACGCAGCATATTCCATTGCCGGACAGCTCTGACCGTCGGGAAGTTCTTCGTGAGGTTCAAGTGGAATCTCCTTTCCTGCAGCTTGAATCCATTGCTCCTTGTCCTAGTCTCTGGAGTGGTAGAGAACAAGCCCGCTCCCTCCTCAACGTGACATCCCTTCAAATATTTAAACATGGCTATCATGTCCCCTCTTAACCTTCTCTTCTGCAGACTAAACATACCCAGCTCCCTAAGCCGCTCTTCATAGGGCTTCATGGCTTCCAGACCCTTCACCATTTTGGTCGCCCTCCTTTGGACACATTCCAGCTTGTCGACATCCTTCTTGAATTGAGGTGCCCAGAACTGGGCACAGTATTCCAAATGAGGCCTAACCAATGCAGAACAGAGTGGTACCATTACTTCCCTCTCTCTAGACACCATACTCTTATTTCTCCTGAATGGGGCAAGATTGCAATAGCTTTTGTACTTTTTTCAATGACTTTCTACATTTTTGGACTTTTTTTAAAAAAATTGTGCAAAACCTAGTGTTTGTATAGAAAGTACTGTTTTCTGTGCAACCCTCCCCTTCCTTTTTTGCAACAACTCCCCATAGGTGAAAAATCATGCAGCAGTTGAACGTTTTTCAGTGCTGTGTGTCAATGTGTTAAGAAACTGTTTCTCATCCAGGATGCTCAAAGTATATTAAAAAAAAGCACAAATAACTCCCTCTTGCCCAGGTGCAAGCAAATGGGAAGGGGCAGGCAGCCCTGCGTGGAGAAGGCACGTGCATGGCTCCCTCCCATTCTC
This sequence comes from Ctenosaura bakeri, assembly GCA_948474755.1. Classification (NCBI taxonomy): domain Eukaryota; kingdom Metazoa; phylum Chordata; class Lepidosauria; order Squamata; family Iguanidae; genus Ctenosaura; species Ctenosaura bakeri. The sequence continues at coordinate 25,096 of CAOLHI010003940.1, read as the reverse complement.
CCCCTCAATTTCTCTTGCTTGTGGCCCAGCGTGTTGCCTTCCTTCTCCATACCTGGGCAAAAGGCAAGCGGATGGGAGGGGGAGAATAAGGGGAAGCTCAGATGTGCCTTCCGTCTCAGCACGAGGGGGTCCCCTCCATTTGCTTGCCTTTTGCCTGGTCACAAAGAAAAAAGGCATGGTGGTAGAGAGAGAATGGGAGGAAGCAAGTGGACACCTTGTGAGTAATTAAATTTGAAAAAGCCAAACCTGCAAAGGTGGAGGGAGGACTGTATTGGTATGTGAGATTTCATCAACTGCTCTGACTCTACTGAGACTTTGAAGCAGCTGGAGAGAGCCCAGAAGCCCATGAAGCATTAGTTTCTGTGACAAAAGTAATTTCAGGACTTGGTTGTTGTTTTTTTGCAATGAACCACCTTACATCTTTGTCTGAAGTCGTACTGGAACCATTAGTAATCATGATGAAGTTACTTCTGGCCTACGTGATCTGGGTAGATGAAGAAATAGCAAACTAACAAGACTGCAGTTGGGTTATGTGGAAGTATTCCATTGCAAAGAAAAGAGAATTAAGAGCATGGGAGAAGACTCACAAAACAGGGTTTTACAAATACTGATTAACATTAGAAATGCCTAATTAATTACATTACTTATTAACATCTGTCTGTATGTGTCCAAATGCTACATGGCTTAAGATCCATTTATTTCTTCTGCCTGATAAAGGAGCCAATAGCACTCCATCAGAAGCATAATTGGTCAAAACTGTTTTCCACATAAAAACCATTCAAATCAGTGGGAGAGGATAGAACCTTTAGAGCTTCTATGCATTTCAAACACAGTAAACAAAAACTGATAAAAGTTTGTAATCCCACTATTCTCTTAGGACATGTAGCATTTGGACACATACAGACACATACAATTAGCTAAAGTTACACTTGGAAGTTCTGGTACCCCAACATGTCTCTTTGCTTCTGCAGGTTTCCTGAGATTGCCCCAGTAGTGATGGAAACTGACATTTGCCCTTGGGAAATTGAGAATATAATGCGAACACACACACATGGCCTTAGCTGAACTGGGAAGAAACTGCTGATGTGTGTGATCTTTAGATAGCAAATAGTTAGCACTGAAATCTGTTGCAAGCCTTTGGTACCTCTTGCTGATGTAACTAAAGAGGTGGCGTAGATGAGTGGCTGGTGAGTCCTACTCCATTTTTTTCATTTTCAGAAGGTCCTTTGGAATGAATGAATTAATGAATGAATGAGAAAAATGTGTGAAAGAAAGAGCTCTGAAGAAGGAGTATGTTAGTACAGTTGTCTCTAAGGGGCATTTTGGGATGAGGAGTGGGGCCGGGAGGAAAGGAAGGTAATATAAGAAAAATAAAAAATTAAATGAGGTTTGGTGTGTGCACACATATCAAATGATAGGTACTTTATTGTGGTATATGGAATTAATTGCATTGCAGTTTAGCAAATGTTCACCTGTGATACTTATTGTGTATTTGTGTGTAAGTCAACCTCATGTATAAGTTGAGGGTAGGTTTTGGATCCCAAATTATGGATTTTGATATGACCTGTGGATAATTTGAGGGCCATTCCATGGAGAGGGGCCAGCGACTCCTAGCCAGTGCCACCATCATTTTCCCACCCAGGCATTCAAAAATGACTTTTGCCACGCTATTCGGATAAGAAATGGTTCTTTTGGGTTTTCTTTTTGCCTGCCTGCCTGCCTTCTGTCCTTCCTTCCTTCAGTCTGTCCTTCCTTCCTTGCTAAAAGTTAAGGTAAAGCGTTAACTGTTATCAAAAGAGAGAACCATCTCCTTCTCTGTGTAGAGTGGCAAAAGACAAGAGCTTAGTCCATTCTGGGAGAACCTAGAAGGAGTGCCAATCCCCTCTGCTCTTTTGGCTTTGCTCTGAGGGGAACTACCAAAGAGTTAGCATCACCATTTTCCTCCCCAGGCATTCAAAAAGGCCAGAAGTGGTGCCATGGCAGAGAGAGTAGAGAGGATTGGTGCTTTTTAAAGACTCTCCCAGGATGGAATAAGCTCTTGCCTTTTGCCACTCTTCTGAGAATGGTTCCTTTTTTGATAGAGGTAAGGTACAGTACTTATGCTGACCCGTAGATAAGTCGACCCACGTTTTTGAGTTGACTTTTTTGACTAAAATTTCAAGGCTTATACCTGAGTATATACAGTATTTGTAGGCTAAAACATGCTTTTAAAATACTTTCTATGCATGGTGTCACATAATTTATTCACAGTTAATGCCTCAAAGATTTCACATAGCAGAATTCGAGATACTCTATAGATTGTTGATTCAGTTTTCCTACAGGCCTAAAGAAAGAACAGGAGAACTTGTAAAACTAGTGACTCTTCTTCTTCTTCTTTATGGTACTTTCTTTAGTAGTTTATTGTGTGTATGTGGAAGAGTCAATGGCAAAGCAGGGCCAGGGGAATTTTAGCTAGTAGTGTTTCTATGTGGCACGGCAGGTCAAATAGGTAGTAGGAGAGATTCAAAATCTATTACTTCAGGTTAATTGCACCCTAGGTTTTTTTTTTCTTTTTGGCTTGAGCCTGGACTGTATGGCTTGTGCATAGCACAACCTGTTCCCTCCAGAGGCCAAGATGAAAATACGTTGTTCTTGCTAAAGAGTGCATGTAAATAACCAATGAACGGCCCATTAATTTAGACTTGCATTAAAGGAACATGTGGCAAAGCTTGAGACGCAGCAGACCTTGTGACCCGGTAAATTCCATATTTGGATTTTGGACTTTAACATGCTTATTTTAAAACACAGCAAAGCTGATTTTTTTTAAAGGAAAAGGTAAAAGAGCTTGGCCTGATATGGTGTCTGTTTTCATGCTCTGAGCATAGAGGCATTCAGTTAGATAGTAATAGCATACAGGATAGTTCTTTCTAAATTATGCCACTGTAGCCACTGCATGTTGGCATCAAGCTTTTCTTATTTGTTAACAAAACCCCATGCTCACTTTTGAGCACAGAGAAGCTATCACACCAGTGAGAAGTAGTTTTGCCCAGTCTTCCACTGTTCTTCAGGAAGTTGGAACATGGAGAGGATACTGCAGAGGAATGCTCATTTTTTCCCTGCAGTGGGGCAGAAACTACCATAATAATACATCCCTACATAGGAGTACAGATTATTTGAGGATTTATGTCCCTACCTCAGGATAAGCCATTTTAATTGCCTAGAGTCATGGTTGTTTTTTATTATTATTATTATTTATTTGTATCCCACCTCTCCATATGGATCAAGGTGGCAAACAACTTATAAATAGCATGTATTTCTATACATACATGCCCCCAACAAGCTGGGTACTCATTTTACCGACCTGCGGAAGGATGGAAGGCTGAGTCAACCTTGGAGCCCAGCAGGATCGAACTCACAACCTTGTGGCTTGCAGTACTGGCATTTAACCACTGCGCCACCAGGGCTCCTTGTGTGTGTGTGTGTGTGTGTGTGTAATTCACCCAGAACTAGAACTACAGTGTAGGGATTCTATTGTATTGTTACCTGAAGAGTTGTAAACTATATTGCCAGGTTGCAGCAACATACCATATACAGTTTTTTAAAAACAGTTGAAAAACATGTATGATGAAAAATTCTCACAGCAAATCTATTGTTTTATTGCCATTGAGATGCTTTTTGTTCCAACCAGAATAATGCACCAGGACAAAACAATGTCCAACAGTATATTTCGTCAAACCATGTTGCTGAGATTCTAGTTGTTGTTAGGTTTGTCCTGTTTATTTGGGAAGAGGGTCTGAAATTCAGGAGTAGATTCAGGAAACACAAGAAACATACATTAAGCTAACCCAACCACAATATTGCTAAATCTCAGGGGGGTGGGTGGGTTGAGAATTCCACTGGGTCAGGAAACACATCACAGCCCATTAAGCGTGTGTGTGTGTCTGTGTTTAAATCCAGATACATAAAGGGAAAGAAACATTGTGTAGAACATTATAACATGCAACTTCCTATCTGCAATCTGAAATGCTGTAATAGAGGAATGACTGCATCATGTGTTAGGTTTGCACAAGTGAGTGCCACTGGCTTGAAGATAGTGCCTGCTTGCTTGCCTGAGGTCTGCTTAGGATTATGTTAAATTCAGGAGTTAGTTCAAGGTAGTAAGCCTTTTCAATTGTGACACTAAAACTGTGAAGTTTCTTATCTAAGTAGGTCTTCCTGAAACTTAAGTTTATCACCTTTCACAATGTTTTGTTTTTAATTTGCAAAAGGTAGCCATTTATACTGAAATTTTACAGGTTTATTGAAATACAGGCATACTTTAGTTAAGAAATCATCTGGCAGTGAAGCTCTGTTTGACACTCTTTTAAAAAGCACCCAGTCCCCCTTTATCTTCTTATCCTCTGTCTGACTGTGGGAAGATGGTGAAGGAGGGGTGGATTATTGGCTTGCAACAGCATGTCTGTGGTAAGCAAGGCAATAAAAATTGTGCTGAGAAAAAGGAGGATTCTGCTGTGGCTGATTCTATGGTAGTCCTGTGTGTCTGCCTACAGCAGAAAAGGTAAACAATAGGTAATTTTGGAATCCTATTCTAAGCATGTGTAAATAGCAAAACAGAGGAATAAGAAGAACAGATAAACCTGCCTCACCAGCTACTGACACTAAGTTAAAGAAATAATAGATTGATAACCACCAGAATGGAAATGGTTAGAAAAATGGAGGCTGGTAAAAGGAAAAAGCCACCCCCCCATATGTATTTTGGAAGAAGACTTCAAGTAATTTTTTTTTGGGGGGGGGTTATAAGAACCTGTCCTTCCGTGTCATTTCTCCTTCTCATACCAGATTTTCTGTTAAAAAAGTAATGTCCAGAAACATACCTACTTAAGTAACTGTGGTATACCTGCAAATGATGCTATGATTTGACTAATGTAACAGTGTGCAGTTTTGCCCTTGTAAATGTTTATGGTGAGTGACCCCCATTATTTCTTTCCTTTGCTGGCTGGCTAGGGCTGATGGAAGTTATAGGCCAAAAATACTCAGTTGCTCAATTCTATTTTAGGTCAAGAATATGAGACAGCTGAATTTTTAGTTCATCAGAAAGGCAAGATGTAAATAACAAAGAGATATAATGATCAGATTGTGCAGGATCAGACCAAAGGCCTGTCTCATCCAGTGTTCTGTTCTCAGAGTGGTCTACCAGATGCCTGTGGGAAGTCCATAAGAAGGATGTGACTGCCAAAGCACCCCTCCAAAGCAAATAAGCAGTATTCTTGTACTTGAAAAAGGATTTCAAGTTGTTTCCTTTCAAGTTATTTCACTCACCCCTTTCCTTTTATGTTATTTTGTGTAACCTGAAATCATGAGAGGTTAGCTTCATGATAATGGGTTAGGTCCATGATAACTGAAGTTAATGGAAGCCAGGACTAACTTGTTCCACCTATTTCAGTGAGACTAAACCTTCATGACCTAGTCTGTGTTTGTGAGTAGCCATGGCTCTTTGTTTTCTCTCTTTTGAACACTACTTTTGTTTATCTTATTCCGGAATGAAAGATTATTCAAAAGTTCTTGATTATCCCAATGGTTCTTTCTGTCTCTTTTAGCTTTGTAGTCAACCATTGAATGGGCACATAGTTGGATGCTAGAGTAAGTTAGAGTTTGCTGAGTAGATGTAGGGTGTTGCCACCTGTATTGTCTCTGAAACCAAATGTAAATTTCTGCTTGGAGCTTAGAGGTCTACAGAGGATCCACAGTGCCTATGGTGTAAGGTTCTGGTTGGCATGTTCCTACGGTCTGATCATGGATGTGTGGTTACTGCATCAGACTAGGACTGGGGAAAGCTAGGTTCAGTGTTCAACTCAGCCATGGAGCTCATGGGGAACTCTTGGGAGAATTATTCTGTCTCAGGTTTGTTGTGAGGGTCTGAGTCAGGTGGGTAGGAACAGAACCATGAAGGATTCCTTTAAAGTCCTTGGAGGCAAAGCAAGTTATAAAGGCAAAAAGGACCAACTGTATCTCTGAGTAGATAGGAAGGTGACAGTAAGGCATGTTATTTCCATCTTTTGAACATCCACAAGATCCATAGGTTCTTGACCACTGAGACTACCCACCTGCTTGTCCAAGCTTTGGTTATATTGTGCCTGGATTTTTTTGTAATAGGCCGTTGGTGGGTTTGCCTTCTTGCTGTCTTTTTCCTCTGGGTTGACTTAAATCTCCCCACATACTCATAGAATCATAGAATCATAAAGTTGGAAGAGACCTCAGGGGCCATCGAGTCCAACCCCCTGCTATGCAGGAACACTGATGAAAGCATTCCGAATAGATGGCCATCCAGCCTCTGCTTAGAGGGAGACTCCACCACACTCCAAGGCAGCATATTCCACTGCCGGACAGCTCTGACCGTCAGGAAGTTCTTCCTGAGGTTCAATTGAAATCTCCTTTCCTGCAGCTTGAATCCATTTCTTCTTGTCCTAGTCTCTGGAGCGGCCGAGAACAAGCCCGCTCCCTCTTCGACATGACTCACATATTTCTTCCCTGTATAGATCCCTTCATTGCCTACCAGTTTGGGCCAGGATCTTTTTCACATTGTTGGTTCTTGTATTTAGGGCTCTGTGCTCTAATCTCCCCCAGTACCTGGCAGCTTGGTTAGTATAGTTATGTACCATCTAGGAATTTAAGATCTACAGGCAAAGGATTATGATCTGTTCCACTGATATGCACAACTGTGTCAAGGCTGCAGGCCTGTCAAGATTTGGCTTTGCATCTATGGACATCTGATTGAAGGAGGATCTAACCCATTTTCATAAGGGGTTGAAGATCTTTCTCTTTGATTTACCAGATTAAGCTGCTGAGTTGTGTCTCAGGTTGCCGGGTTGGTGATGGCTGGTGGGATGCTGGGGCTTTTTTATATATCTTTTTAGTGTAATACTCTATTGTCTTTGGCCATTTTGCACTACACTGTTATAATGCTATTATTCTACTTTCAACATCCTGTGGAATTCTGGGGTTTGTAGTTTACTGAGGCCCAAGAGCTCTCTGGCTGAGAATTCTAAAGGCCCCTCCCTAAACTGCAAACCCCAGGATTCCATAGGATGTTCAAAGTGGAATAATAGTACTATAACAATGTAATGCAGAAATGGCCTTTGTCTCTGATTATATAATTGGCCTTCCACCTTTGCTAGGGTGAGGGACACAGTGGAAAAGTTAGAGGAACCACAAATATCAAAGTGTGTGTGTGTGTGTCTGTGAGAAGGGGCTGAGGCATGGGGGGAGAACAGATACCCAGGATCTAAACAGGTGAGGGAAAGGAGAAGGAAAGGAGATGGGTTGGCATGGTGGCCCTATACTTCCAATCTCTTTCCCATTTTCTTCCTGGTGTGTGTGTGTGTGTGTGTGGGCATAAGGACAGGGTTTGCGGTGCTGAGAAATCAGACTGTGATATGTCTGTAGCTGGTCAGGCAGCGGTTGGTGGGGGATAAGGATGACCAGAGGTGGGTTTTTAAAGGGCTGTGTGGCCTGACTGGAACCATTAAAAAAGGAAGTTTCCCCCAGAAGTAACTGAGGTGGAGGGGGCAGGGATTGGAGAAACTTGCAAATAATCAAATCCATGAAAATCAAACTTGCAGATGTGGAGGGCTGACTGTATAGAATCATAGAATCATAGAATCATAGAAATGTAGAGTTGGAAGAGACCCCAGGGGCCATCCAGTCCAACCCCCTGCCATGCGTTTGATGTTCTGCCCTTTGATGGAAAGGGTGTTATAAATGAACACCATCATCATCGTCGTCATTGTCATCGTCATCATCAATATCAATTAAGCACATAGTAGAATGTAGGATATAGCGGCTGTCCAGAAGTACCTTGGTCAGCACACTGTGGAAGACTTGGTTAGCCAAGGGGAATCTTGGCCAGAAAGCCAATAACCTGGAAACTCTTGAAGCTGAAAAAATCCTGTATTTAGCTGTGTGTTCTAGCCCTGTCTCCTCTAAGGAGAGCCATTCTTGGTGAAAGAGACTGGACTTTATGCCTGAACCATATGCCTCCTTTGCTCCTGCATATTTTAGTGGCTTGGCAGTGAAGTGGCATCCCTAGAGGCGAGAGGAAGTTTATTAGGAGGAGTCATCTATGTCTGATGGCTTGGGCCAGGAGGCCTCCTTGTGGATGGGAGACATCACAGCCTCTTTGTTTGTGGAAAACCCTTGCAGTAGGATTTCTTCAGTGGATACTTGCTGAAAGGATCCAAGGAAAATGACTTCTCCCACCTTAGAGTTTTTGGGCTTTTCTACTGATGAAACAATATCGAGGTTTGGGCCCTGGGCCACGAGAAAGAGAAGAAGCTCAAAGAAGACTCTTTGGATAGGGATTGAATATTTGCAATTTCTTGTCCAAACTGGGTGAGCTGAGTCTGATCTGAATCTGAAGGAATTGTGATTCCTTGAGGCGATTGACTTCTCAGAACTCCTCTGATGAATTCCTTGACATGATCCAGTAATAACCATTTTGAGAAAGACCATGTAGAACATTTTGAACCCAAGGGAACTGACTTTTGGTAAGCAGATTTATTGCCTTCACACATCAGTACTAATTCACTACTGTAAAGATCTGAAAGACCCAAGTCACCTTACCCAGCTTCTTGAAGATTTTGTTTGAATTTGAAAAGACTGAAAATGTTTTCGTTCTGGTATGATAGGTAAAGAGGAACATGCCAATGATATGATATGGTTTACCCCTAAAGAGGACAGTATGTTGGCATTCTATTTGTGACTTACACAAATCTTTTTTTTTTTTTGTCATTGTGGAGGTCAGAATTCTCTACTGATCTTGCACAATGACCAAATCCCTGTCCAAGACACTTTCCATCTGCTGTAGACCCACCTCCACCACAACTGTTTATTGATTAGTGGATATTCCTATAACTGGATACTAATGGAGAAAACCCCATATGCCACTTCTAAATTTATCAGGAGGCTGTGCTGGTGTTCCAAAGATTCAGCTTTGTTGAAATAAGTATATATGTCTCAACACTCATTGTCATCATCTGAGATCTCCAGAGTACACCTTGGGAGGTCCCAGAGGATGCGTTGTCACTATTCATCCATCTATATGAACATAGCTAGATGCTTCTCCATTGCCCTGCTGCTCTTTACCAGCCATTAAATGCCCGTGTGTGTATATGGAGGTACAGTAGGTAAAAGTTGAGTTTGGGGGTGAGGGGAAGGGAGGAGACATGATTTAGTTCCTCCTGGTAGAACTTTGCACTACATCTCCCTGGTCTAGAATCTCAGCCATTAATTTTTATTTCATACGACATCTTAAAAGTCATGTGTATTGTGATATTAGTTAATATAAACACCTCTTCAAATCTAGTTGCTTGATCCAAAGACAGTCAACTGATTCTTTACTGATCAATAGTACTCATTTAAACTTTAGCTGCTGGCTGGTATGTTTAAATAAAATATTAAAATAATGGGGTGTTCTAGGACACAGAATGTTGAGGTTCTAACTTAGGTGGTATCACCTGTGTTCTTTGAACGACGCATTCTGAGTGAGTGAGGAATGTCCATTTTGCTCTGTGGCACTGTGGCCTTTTAGAAAAAGGAGTAACTCTTAAAAACAGGGATGGAAATTCTTCTGCTTTCCAGATGTTGGTGGACTGCAACTCCCAGCAGCTCTTGCCAGCCTAGCCATAGGTGAAGAATGTTGGGAGTTGCAGTTTAACTAGACCTTCAAGCCAGCACAGTCCCCACTTCTCCTTTATAATTAGAAAAAGACCTTTATGAATATAATGCCTCAACTTTTTTTCTGGTGACAACTGTCAGAGCTCCACTGAGCTGAGCAGGACATCTACTGAGTGGGATTCAGAGCCAGAAGGTGGAGTCAGAAGAACACAGCTGAGTGTCAGGAAAACTGTTGTTTGCCCAGCCAGAGCCCCAGCCTGATGGGAGACTGTTTACAGCCCTTCTAGGAAATAGCCTGAGTGAATGCAATCGTATGGGAACCCTTTACTCTCTGAGAGATGCTCTATCCAGGTACACCTGGTATCTCTTCATCTAGGACAGGCCAGTGCAGAGCCATGCTCTCCCGTCTCTAGACCTTGCACCTCCTGAACTTCCTTTACTACCTGATTTTGATGCATGCAAATGTTTTAATAATTTGCTTTTACAAGTGTACCAGAAGCAAGATGTGAGAACAGATTTTTAAAAAAATGTATAATCAGCCTAGTGCTTTCCAGCTGCACAGTTGTGTTCCTGTGATGTATTCTGAACCCTTGACCCTCTACACTGCCAAAATGCTCCCCATGCCCCTGAGAGCATTTTTTTTTTACCTTTGTGGGCCCCATGGCCCACAAAATTAACCCCTAGGACCGGTGTGCCATGGGCTGCAGTTTGCCAACTCCTACCCTATAATGTAAACCTGTATGAGAAGACAGGTATATGATCATCTAATTTCTAGAGGAATCTCTGTTATATATCCCAAGACTTCTTTCTTTTTCTCTCTCTCTTTTGTTGCAGTAGACTAACAGAAATTGAGCCTGATGCGGTGAAAATAAGAAAGACCTATGTCACCTTAAAAATTTATCCATTTATAATACTATATGATTTTAGAGATTAATAGGTCCCTTAAGAGCAGTAGGTTCCTTAATAGGAATCTGAGCCAAGAAAACTCAACGTACAATTCCAGGGTTTTAAGGCACTGCTGTGGTGATCTGGTCTTTTCTACAACAGATTAGTAGGGCTGCCCCTTTGGGAATTCGATGGAAGGTCCTGATTTAATTGTATGGAGTCTCATCTGATGGACTCCAGTCCTCAGAAGCCTACTAACTGTGGTTCCTTGTTGAAGGTACAAGACAGTGTCAGACTTGTGTTTATCTCTGCAGAATAAATTGAATGGTTCTGAAACTTTTTTCTCCTCTCTTTTGCTTAACAAGTCAAAGAAGGTTATTCCTTAAATATATGTGGCCAAAATGTATGTTCCTTTTGGTGAAACAGTTAATGCAGTTCTTTTTAGTTATACAGTCAGTGTTTTACCTGTAGATGGTTGCTTTCTTTGTGCCTCCGTTTCCATCTCCCTTTTTCTCCCTTTCAGTGTTTTTGTTACTTCACTAAATGGACCAGAGCACACAGCTTCCCATTTCAACGAGGGAGACGGTCTATTTTTGTTAAATATTCCCTTTTACACTAGTAATGAGTCTTGGAGGGGGTTACAATCTTCCTGGCAAGCCAATGAAAGTCCCAGCTTTGTACAAAAAGGAGGGGGGGAGTTGGCAATGGGAAGCCACTTCCTCTTCATGGGGTGCCCCCCAATAGTTTGGCTCAAACTGGTTCTCTGCCTATAAAGAAACAGACTTTAAAGGACCTCAGCTGATCAGAGTACTAAAGGTCCCTGGGCATGCACCATAGAGCAAATTGGTGCTGAGCCTAGACGTTCTCTTCTGTTTTTTGACAACAGGCTGCGTGGGTTTGCTGTTAACACACAGCTTAAAGGAGTAGGAAAAGAAGACACACGTCCTCTTGAACTTTACCCCGAGCTTGAAGTTTTCTGAAGTAAGTGTAAGAAAAGGAGAGACGTAGATACTTCTAGGAAATAAATAAATAAAAAGCAACAGACCCCACTCAGAGCTACAATGTCAGATGGAGCAGGCGACCAGGAGAAACAGCCAAATGGATGTGGGAAGAAGGGGAAGGAGAGGAACCGTAATTCCTTGGTCATCCTTCAGGCCGTTAACTGCAGTATTTTCACCTCTGCAGTCTCCCCCGCTGCCGAACGCATCCGCTTCATTTTGGGCGAAGATGATGATAGTCCCGCACCACCCCAGCTCTTCACGGAACTGGATGAACTACTGGCGGTTGATGGGCAAGAGATGGAGTGGAAGGAGACGGCAAGGTGAGCAGGACTGAGTAGGTTGGTTGGATATGTGGGGGGGGTTGTGTGTGTGTGTGGGGAGCTCTAGGGAGGACACTACAGCAGGACAACCTATGGCACATGTGTTGTGTCAGTTGAGGGAGAATTTTCTCCCTAACATGTAGACTTTCACAAAGTTGTTCCCTGATATTCTGGAAACCATTTCCAGTAAGAAGGTATCTGGGGATCTTTCCCAGCATTTTTACAGTTTATTTCATCTTGGTTAATAGAGCTACTAAGAGACCTGTCTTTATTCTAAAGACACAGAGAGAAGAACTGTCTTTTCATGCACATTAAGGTAATACTTGCGAGAAAAGGAAACTTGAATTCTCATTTCTGAAAAACAGCTTTCAAATACCCTTCTCTTTGTAGATAGCTGTTACGGTGTAGTGGCTAAGAATATGATGTGATCTGAGAAGTGCTCTTTTCAAATCTTCCTCAAGGTCCTAACTCACTAAAGTTTTTCCCCCAGGCAAGCTGTTGTCTCAGCCTCAGTTCCCTGTCGGTAGAATGGGTATAATAACACTTGCTTACTTACTTCACAGGATTGTTTTAAGGATTATGTGTATGTGAGACACCTCACTCAAAAATTAGGATAGAAATTCTGCTTTTTTGTATAGTGTTACTTTTGTAATCTATGAAATGAAAAATGTTAAAATAAATCATTTTAAACTGACAGAATAAAATGCAATGTTTAAAACATTTTGATATTTCTTTTTGGGATCAGTTTAAATGGAACACTTCTGAATTTGGGTATTAAATTAAACAAACAAACAAAACTATGTCTTAGTACATTCAAATTGGTTTATAGCCACTTGAGAACACTGCATACAGATAAATTGTAGTGGAGTGATGACACAGTTAGACAATAATTAATCGAGCTACCATCAGTGTAATCAGGCTAGCAATAATTCTGATGGAACGTGCTTGACTGGGTCTGACTGTGAGGTAACTTACCTTTCTCAAATCTGGATGTTTCTTTTGTGGAAAAAAACCCTGTGTGTCACATAACCCATTGTAGAATAGAACACTGATTCAGTATTTTCCAGGGTCCGTGATCTTCCTATACTTTTAAGTGCTAACTTTTTAGTTTTCTCTTCTTATTGGAGCTCTTTTAATTTAGTGCTCCAAATTGATGGTCTTTTACTATGTTTGAAAAGATTAATCCCCTACCTTTGACTATCACCTTGTTATTCTTAACTTCAGCATTCCTGCTTCTCAGGACAGTTTCATAAATTATGGTTACGGTGGGAAAACACTGGTGTTACACACTGATGTCTTTTATAGTAAACAGGTGTACATAATATAGTGCATACTCACCTTTCTAAATCTATATATTCACCAGGGAAACCTGAGTGGATGAGATTGTGTGTGTGTATGTGTGTGTATATTCCTTCAAGTTGCCTATTGATTTATGGTGACTCCATGAATTTCACAGGGTTTTCTTAGACAAGGAATACTCAGAAGTGGTTTGGCTGGTTTTCTCCCTCTGAAATAAAGCCTACTGTATCTAATATTCATTGGTGGTCTCCAATCCAAGTATTAACCGGGGCTGACTCTGATTAGTTTCCTTAATCTGACAGAATTTGGTGTGTTTGGGGTCTTTAGGACGTGTGTATGTACAATAGGCTAACAGTATCATTTCGTAGTCCTCTGGATTTTGTGATGCAGTTCTTGGCTTTAAAAAAAGTACCAAAATGCATCTTAACAATACATATCAATCCATACCATGACCTGTTCGGAGCAGCTTGGGATGCTGGGTGTTCAGCCTGGAGAAGAGAATGTTAAGAAGTGACACGATAGCTATGTTTGAAGAGATGTCATATGGAAGATGGAGTAAGCCTGTTTTCTCTTGCTCCAGAGAGTAGGTCATGGAGCAATGGCTTCAAACTTCAGGTAAAGAGATTCCATCTAAACATTAGGAAGAACTTCCTGATGGAAAGAGGGGTTTGACAGTGGAATACATTTCTTCAGATTGTGGTGGAGTTTCCTTCTTTAAAGGTTTTTAAACAGAGGATGGATGGACATCTCTTGGAAATGCTTTGATAGTGCATACCTACATGGCAGGGGGTTGGACTCGATGGCCCTTGTGGTCTCTTCCAGCTCTAGGATTCCGTGATTCTATATGTAGCCTGCAGAAGGTCCCAGGACAGACAAATAGCCTCTGGACTTGCCACAGGTGCCCATCCCTGCCGGAGAGTCTCCAGTTCCCAAATGCATAAAAGCACAAACACCAAAAAGGACTTGAGTTAAATTAAGTTGCTGAGAGGCAGATCTTTCAGCTGAAGCAAATAGCTAGATCTGTTTGTATTTTCCACTCTGAAAGAAGCAGGGGGACATAACCACGACCTAAAATTTGACAGCTTTCTTGATTTTCTGCACAAATCCAGTCTTTGTTGTTGTTTGACAGTGTATTCAACTGCCGAACTGCTCTTATCATCAGGAAGTTCTCCCTAATGTTCAGGTGGAATCTCTTTTCCTCAAGTCTGAAGCCATTGCTTTGTGTCCTCATAGGGCTTCTTGGTTTCTAGACCTTCTATCATATAGGTAAAAATACCAAAATAGAGAGAGGGGAAAAAAAAGAAAAGAAACTAGAAGTTACTGGAAGTCTAATTCTGGTTTTGAAAAATGAGTAGTTTTTTAAAAAGTTTTTAAAAAGTACAGGATGTCCCTGCAGCCTATTTGAAAAGATGAATTACTATTCCTTGAGGCTGAAAAAGGGAGAATCTTGTGGTAGTAATTGTCAGGATCTGCAAAAACAGCTGTAGGGGCTGCACTTTACCCATCCCATGCCCTGGTGATCACCTGCAAATTACTTAGAAATCTAGATATTCATTCCACCCAGGTGTGGTTTCAGGACCACCCCCAGATGTATTGCTATCTGAGGCAATGGTGTCTGCTTCCAGAATGCATAGTACTTAATGGCAGCACAGTTATTTCAGCAGTTCAAACACAAAAATCCAGTAAAAATACAATTAAGTACAAAGTAAATCACTTTAAGTAAATTACTTAACTCTTCCTGGCTTAAATAATGGGAAAAAAGTACTTCGCCTTTGAGGAGAGAGGATGAGGGACTCAGCAAATACATTTGTTGGGATGAAACACATTTGCCTTCCTGGTATCTGGACAACATTCTGCTGTTTTGTGTTTGTGTGTATGTATGCGAGTCTTCAAATTGCCTATTGACTCATGGCAACTCCATGAATTTGAAAGTTTTTTCTTAGGCAAGGAACCCTTGGTCTTTTTGCCAGTTCTTTCATCTGAGATATAGCCTACAGCAGGTGGTATTCATTGGTGGTCTCCTGTCCAAGTACTAACCAGAGCTGACCCTGCTTAGTGTCCAAGATCAGATGGGATCTGGTACCTTTAGGGTATTTGTATAGCTTGTTCATTTAATTACAGTGTTGGCTTAGGAAGGCTGCAAGAGGGACTGCTGATAATGTATTTGATCCAGTGAAGCATTAATTTATTTATTAATTAAAATGTTCATGTCCTCTCTCCAAAGATCTCAGCGCAATGTATGATAACACAAATTTAGGGCAATGAATAACAATATATATTAAACCATTTATCATTTGAAGCCACACAACTTAAAGGCAGTTAAAATAATGCTGACCATGGCACATGTGCAAATCCAATAAAATCAGTTAGGTCCTGAAGGTGTTATTAAAAAGCCAAGTTTTGAATTGGTGCTGAACTGACATCAGTGTTGGCAGTCGGTCCTATGAGGGGAGAATATTCTCTAATGTCCCACCAGCGTCTCATCCGTGTCGTCCCACAGTGTCTGGCCTCCACTTCTGGGACATGGAGAAGGATCGCTTAAATAATACAAGGAATACATAAAAGGTTCCCCAACCTCCTCAGATTCTGTTGATTTCTTTGCATTTAGCAAAGAACACAGGCTGGAGCAGGCTGGGGAAAGAAGCCACTACAGGCAGGTAACTTATGCCGTTACCACTTGACACAGAAGATTTTATTTAATTCTGCTTGGAGCAAACTCGGCCAGCCCAGAAAGTAAAAGTGTGGTGCTCCATGGATGTGTGTGGATTTCTTGTTAGGGAAAGCCATTGCAGGGCTTTCCTTGGAAATCCTAGCTGTCAGAGCCATTGTTGAAAAGTCAATATAATGACTGATAAATTGTGTCAACTAAAGATTATAGTATTTAAAACAGGAGTGGGCAACTGCGGCTCTCCAGATGTTTTTAACCTAACAGCTTCAATTGGCAGCAGCCAGCATGGTCAGTGAAGTATGGTTGTTGCAGCCCACAACCATTTAGAGAATCACAATTACTCTCTTCCCCTGAAGGGTACTTGGGAAGTTTCATTTAATAGCTTGGCTGTCCTTTTAATTAACTGGCAAGGTCTGTGTTGATATGAAGGTGTTATGGAGCTGCAGGGAATTTTACTGCTGCTCTATAACTTGGTGATCTTTAAAATTGGTACTGTTCCTGTTTATGCAATTATTTTGAAAACAAATGGGGGGATAATTCAGCAATTGCTTTAAAGAAATGGAAAGTAAAAATTAGGAATAAAGAAACTTGTAGATAGGGTAGTGAGAAACAATGAAGAAATCTGAATACATATGAAATATATATTTTATTGTATATACAGTATGAAAAGATATCTATTACGTTGTATATTATAAAATATGTAGCATATTTTGTAAAAAAGAGACATTGTATAATAGATAAATTGAAAAAAAAAAAGATAGCCAGATGCCTAGAATTTCCTCACTCAGTTTAAGGCTTGCCCACTGGCCAGATGACCTGGCAGAGTGTCCTTCCTGCTCATCTTTCTCCTGCCTATGCCCAGGAAGCTGGTTACAGAGCTCGGAAAAGTTACTTTTGGGAAGTATAATCCTCCATTTGAGATGGGCCAGTGCTGGGATTAGTAATCCATAAATAAATTTAAATAAAATAAAAAAGCAAACTTTTCAAACTCTGTTGTTTTTTACAGTTTCAGATGTCAGGTCCATCTAGTATAGTGTACTTTTTCCCTGACTAGTTATTGTTTTTTCTGGATCTCTGGCAGAGAGCTTTCTCTCTAGCAACAGGGGCTTGTGGCTCCCATGTCAGTGGCACTGAGATGCTTCTTTTTACCTGGAGCTTCTAGGACTGTACAGAAGTAGTTTTCCAGTCATTTCTGACTTATGGCAACCTAAGGGATTTTCTTGGCAGGGCTTGTTCAGGGGAGCTTTGCCATTGCCTTCCACCGAGGCTGAGAGAGTGATTCTGCAAAGTCATCCAGTGGGTTTCTTTGTCTGAGCAGAATATTGAGCCCTGGTCTCCGGGAATGCTGGTCCAAACATGCAAACCAATACATCACTTTGTATAGGTTCTTCCTAAGAAATATCATGGTCCCTTACACAGGTAGGAGATTGTTAAGCATTTACAGAGTGCCCAGCATGATGTCAGATTGGGCACAGTATTGCACAACAAAAAGCGTATCTTGCATTTCTCTTATTCCAAAAACAAAACAAAACTCTTGTCTCAGTTTCAGAGAAAAAGGCAAGATAGAAAGAAAGACATTGATATGCAATTATTTTTCTTGCAGAAGCAATTCTAGAAAAAATTGTCTGGGAAAAGGAAGAAGAAACAAGGCTGTTTCTCATTTTAGTTGAAGATTAGGGCAAAGAGCAAACACTGTCGTGTGTCAAACATTTTTTTTCCATGGCTAAGAGCTGTTTCATAATCACAAGCAAAGGCTGCAAACTTCTGACCCTGTGGTAGCTCTTTTACCTTTTAATAGCTGTGTAGGAGGGAGATGTCCAGCAGGTGCAAAATTAAATCTCTTCTCCTGTCATTATGGAAGATTCAGCACTGGCTTGATTTCTCTGACACACATTCATGTAACACTGTCACATAAGTGGCTAGAGTGAAAACCTCTCATTGCACTGATATGCCAAACCACGGTTAAGGAAGCTTAATTGCACATTTGATATGATGTCTCAATGGACAAACTATAGTTTGAAATAGGTTTGGAAACCATAATTTGGTTGAATACTTTACATCATATTGACAGGCCCTAGTTGCTACCATGATTTCAAAAGCTACAATACCCAGAATGGGTGTGAGAATCTAGTCACTCTGAGATAATGATAGGTCATCTGGAATTTTGTGGTACAGTATGCTGATGACACACAATTTTATTTCTCCTTTCTACCAAATTCCTAGGAAGGTGTTTCTGTGCTAATAGTGTCTGCTGTCAGTTATGAGGGTGAACAAACTAGAACATAATCCAAACAAAAGGGGAGTGTTCCTCGTCAAGTGGGAAACAGATCAAGGAATAGGGATTCTGTCTGTGCTGGATGGGGTTACTTTCACCCTGAAATCTCATGTTGGCTATTTGGCTGTATTCTTGGACTTAGCTCTGAGCCTGGATGCTCAGGTATCAGCTGTGGCCAGGAGTGCATTGTACAGTTAAAACTAGTTGCCAGTTTTACCCTTTCCTTGAGAAGTGATACTTGAGAAGTATGGTGACTCTGATTATATCCTCTTTGGACTACGGTAAAGCCCTCTGCATGAGGCTACCTTTGGAAACTGTTTGGAAACATCAGCAGGTCCAAAATGCTGTAGCCTGGCTGCAGGGATCATATGACTCCCCTTTTGAAACAACTTTGTTGGTTACTGGTCCATTTCTGGGCAGGATTCAAAGTGATGGTTTTGACCTTGAAAGCCCTACATGGCTTAGGTCCAGACTCTCTGAAAAACCATATCTCCTTATACAAGCCAAGGTGAGCTGTAAGATCTTCAGGGGAGGTCTTTCTCTCAATCCCACCACATATGCAGAAATGTTTGGAGAGGACATGGGAGAGAGCCTTCTTTGTGGCGTCTCCCAGGGTGTGGAACTTCCTTCTGCAGAAGGTCTGGTTGACCTCCTCCCTGTTCTCTTTCTGCTGGCAGGTGAAGATATTTTTATTCAGGCAGGTCTTTGGATTATAAATGTGGAGCTGTAGTGTGTGTGCATGTAAAGTAGTGTGCTGTATTTTTAATCTTTTACTGGAAATTATGTTTTAAATATGT
The DNA here is from genome assembly GCA_948474755.1 of Ctenosaura bakeri. Lineage (NCBI taxonomy): Eukaryota > Metazoa > Chordata > Lepidosauria > Squamata > Iguanidae > Ctenosaura > Ctenosaura bakeri. The sequence continues at coordinate 6,200 of CAOLHI010003940.1, read as the reverse complement.
TTTAGTGTTTTAAATCATGTTTTAAAAACATTATTGCTTAATTCTTTTTTAAAACTTTTGTAAACTAACGTTTTTGCTTTTTTAAAAGTTATTGTAAGTTGCCTTGAATCCTCTCTTGGAAGAAAAGCAGGACAAAAATTTAATTTTTTTTTAAATTAAAATTGGACTGCAAATCCTAACATACCTTACCACTGGCTGGGCTTGCAAGGTTTGCTGGGAGTTGCACTCCAGTAACATCCAAAGGATACCATAAATGCAAGCAGACTGGCAAGTTTAAATCTTGGTTTGACATATATATATATATATATATATATATATATATATATATGTGTGTGTGTGTGTGAAAAGTCAGGGCATGGTTTGGATCCATGTATTAATTCCAACTAGATTAGGTTCATTGAATCAATAAATTAACTTAAGTTGGATTAAACTTACCTTTCATTGACTCTATAAGTCCACTGTGGTTGGAAGTAATGATCAGATTTAGTCCTAAGTGATTATAGAATCATAAAATCATAGAGCTGGAAGAGGCCACAATGGCCACTGAGTCCAACCCCATTCTGCCATGCAGGAATACACCATCAAATGATTCCTGACAGATGGCCGTCCACCCTCTGTTTAAAAACCTCCAGATTCCACCACATTCTAAGGCAGCATATTCCACTGTTGAATCACTCTTACCATCAGGAAGTTCTTCCTAATGTTTAGATGGAATCTCTTTCTGAAGTTTGAAGCCCTTGCTCCATAGACTAGTCTCTGGAGCAGCAGAAAAACAGGCTTCCTCTGTTGTCCATATGACATCAGTTCAAATATCTAAATATTTTGATGCATGACTTGATCCAATATCTGGCTAAGACTGACCTTGACAATTGGGAATCCTGTATAATTATGAAGTAATTGGTTGATTTAAAAATGTTTAGAGCTTAAAATATATATGATGCATGTATATTTGTTTCAGTAGGGGTGAGAAATGGATTCTACTTGTTTATTCTGATTAAATAAAGGTTACTGTTAATGTATGGTTTGAATACATAAAAACATTGTTAGAGTTGAGAGATATGGTGCTTGTGATCTGTTAGGGCACTATTGTCATTAATGTCTTTGTATCTTTCTTCTGACACAGCAGTTCTTAACCTTTTCTTTATCATGGGTCCCTTTGAATTTTTTTGTTGTTGCTGTGGACCACCAAGACTTAACTCAAGATTTAAAACCTTAAGGTGCATCAAATGTTTATTTAAAGTTGCTCGTTAAGGGACTTTAGATTTGGAGAGAAGGGAGAAATAAGTAAATGCACACACTCCTATTACAGTAATTTTGGGACTTTAGTGGACAACACTGGAGTTTGATGCAGCTATAAAGGTGGCATCTGTCTATACGTACACTAGCAAGAAAAGTCATGTGCTTTCCTTCGGCCACTCAGTATCATTCACTTGCATGTTCTCACTGCATGCAGAAGTAGCAAGTGCTGAGTACATTTTTTGCCATCAAACAGTCATTTTAATAACCTTTGAACAGTTTGAGATGATGTAATGAAACCTTGTACAGATGGTGTCTATCACCGGCAAAAGAGTCCTGCTCTTTAAGGTCAATGTAGGACCCTCTGTCTGTCTGTCTTTCTCTCATTCATTCATTCTTTCCATTTTAACTGTAAAAGTTCATAATATTCCTTCAAGCCTTCACAGAAGCTCTGTGAGGACATTTTGGATCTTTGGGAGTTCCCTGGACCACCACTGTTCTATCAGAATCGCTGTTCTATCAGATATAATGTATATGACACATAAAGTTGAATTCTTAGTGACTGGCTGCTCTGCACTGCCGAACTTGCTGTTGGAAGCAACTGAAAAGACTATTGAAAAGGAGCACATTTTCTAAATTCTTTGTTGACTTTTTTTTCTTTTGTCATGTGCAGGTGGATAAAGTTTGAAGAAAAAGTGGAACAGGGAGGAGAGAGGTGGAGTAAACCACACGTCGCCACATTGTCCCTTCACAGCTTGTTTGAGTTGAGGACGTGCATAGAGAAAGGGTCAATCATGCTCGATTTGGAGGCGTCATCACTTCCTCAGGTAGTAGGTAAGTGCTTTCAGAGGCAGCAAGCTCAGGAAATGACTATTCTGTTTTCTAAGAACCATCATTATCCACTGAGTGGGTTGGTAGATGTTGGTCATGAAAGACTAGGCTTCAAGTCTCTCTCATCTACTATATAAAAGTCAAAGTTTGTGAGTGAGTTTGTCTATTTGTTTGTGTCAGGCAGGGAAAGACCTCGTATGATTGGCTGTGTGAGGTGAAGACCTCATATGATTGGTTGGCTGGCTGTGAAGATTCTGTGGAATCCTGGGGTTGGCAGTTCAGGGAGGGACCTTCAGAATTCTCAGCCAGAGAGCTCAGGCCGGTTGCTATGGAGATGAGGCCTAGCAGCAAGAAGAAGGAGGGCAGTGTATTCCTTCAGGAACTCAAACTCTGTATGTTAATAATTCTGGATACAGATTGGATTGGGGAATATGGGGAAAAGTTACAGGTACTGGACAAGATGGATTGGGGAATTAGAGACACAGGATCTCAAATTTGTATATTTCAACTGCATCTAATCCCTAAAATAAGGTAAGGCAAGGTAATTCCTTATTTCTAACAAGTGTTACTATGAGAAAATTAAATTCCGGGCAATGCCGAGTAAATACACTAGTTAGAGAAATAAAATCCAGAAGTTCTGTCCAAAAAGGTTTGATCTTTGGCATTGTAGAAGAACAAAGCCAAAGGTCAAACCTTGATTGCATATGGTCAACTTCCGGCTCGATGTTGGGTGGGATATCTCCTCATTTGATTTATCAATGGAATGCAAAGGAGAGTATATCTTTTCACTGAAAATTAAAGGGAGGATGCTATTAAACAGCAACTTTTGGATCTGATAAGTTGCAGAATCCCATATAAATTTTCTCCAGATAGTTAGACTAGAGCTGTCATCATCCTCAACCAGCATGGCTAATGGCTATGCTAGCTGGTGATAATATGGGTTGTACTCCAAGATGTGTGGATGGTGTCAGGAAAAGTTAACAGGACAGGAAAAGTTAACCTGCATATATATGTATTGGGTAGATGGGAATTCACCATCCTAACTGCAAACTTCTGGACACTTTTGCTTAATTTGTTTCCTCCCCTTTCTTTTCTCCCTACCCCATTGTTTACCTCTTACTGTGCTACAGAGATGGTTGTTGACAATCAGATTGAGACAGGCCTGTTGAAGCTTGACATGAAGGACAAAGTCACCTACACGTTGCTCAGGAAGCATCGGCACCAGACCAAAAAATCCAACCTACGATCCTTGGCTGACATCGGGAAGACTGTCTCCAGTGCAAGTAGGATGTTTACCAACCCCGATAATGGTAATGCAGAGGCCAGTGGGCTGTGGCCTTCCCCTTAGAGATCCACCGAGCAGACTAACTCCATTGTCATCTCATGGCAACGCATCTAACCCACAAGTAGATTAGCAGACCATACTGACCGACACATCAGTTATTGGTTCTGAAGGCTTCTAACGCTGTGGCGCATTGCTCTAACCATATCTCCACTGCTAACTGGGAAAAACAAAAGATATGGTCGTGTTTCGTTTTTTTTTGTGGTCTTGTAGGCAATTGCTTAGTTAATCGCTTCTGCAAATGAAACACTGAGTAAAGCATCAGGTGTTACACACATACATGACATGTCCTCACCGGTTAAATATGAAATATTTTGCTATGTGAGATATTAAATATTTTATGTGAAACTCATTAATTAAATGGTAGGTTTGCAGACATTTTGAATAATAGTGTGTTTAGTTAGAGCTTGTAGAAGTTCCCATTATACTAAGCTTGTTGGCTGGGGGATTCTGGAAGTTGTAGTTCCAAAAAGCAGAGTTTCTAAGTGTTATTGGCATAATCACGGATGAGCAACAGAAAGGCTTTGCAGTGTTGATCTCAGCAGGTTGGATTGAATCAGGTGGTTTTCCCTCTCTAGTTCTCATGGAGAAAAGTAGTCAATGTTGTGTCCAAAAACTTTAAAAACCATAGGATAAAAAAGGGGTTACACAATTATATTATAATTCTGTGTTCCCTTGATTGCTAAGCTTGTTGTATGATTTTGAATACATGGAAGTTAACAATGCTCAAGCAAAGGAGTTGCTATTGCAGTCACATTGCATGTTATTATTCCACAGTTTTAGTAGGGCTGTAAGGTAGTCTCTTTTAGAAAGCAAGATTTTTTTTTAAATTGTACCTGGTAGACGTATTATAAAGAAAATGCTTATTCCTTCTGGAGGCTTTCCCTGTTAGATATATAAAGATTAAAAGTCCAAGGTTCAGGAGGAAAGTGGAGGCAAATACTTTTAGTTTCTAAGTAATGCAGAACGCAGAGCAAAAGTTGGGACTTTGCCACTCGAGCAGTGTGATTAATTTCTCAACATGAAACTATGCAAATCAATCAGTAATCTCTAGACAGGAAACTAATGTGACAGGAAGAAAGCTTCAAAACTAGTATCTATCCTGATTATGGTAGTTTCCTATTAACCAGTTGTTTACAAGTGGAAATATTTTATCGTCACCTACATGCATCTTTTTCAGTGCAGGATAGGCTGTTGCTGGAAATTTGGAGACCAGTTTTCTCGGGTGGTTGCACAGGCTGCCAACAATGGCAGCTCTCCCCCATAACTCTGAAGTGTCTTGAAGCCCATTTTTGGTTTTGAAAACTTGGTATTTTTGGATGTTAAACAGTGCAGAGGGGGTCTTATTGCAACCTACATTGAGCAGGGAGTTGGACCTGATGGCCCCTAGGGCCCCGTCCAGCTTTGTGATTCTGTGATTCTACATAAAAAGTGCATTGCCACTCCTGGGAGCTTCTAGAAGATGGCAATTCACCATTTAAAAGGAGACATAAAGGCAGTTCTGAAAGTTTGAAGGGGTCAAAAAACATGGAGAGAGCATGCCACTTCAGAGCTCTATTTGCCCTTCCCTCCTTTAATGGTATAGTACCAACTTGACTCTGTCATAGGATCATATTGAATGTGCAGCTTGGCTTTTGGGCACCTGTTGAGTTGCTTTGTTCAATGCAAGAGTGACTCAGTGGTGGCTTCTAGGGGGCCATGCTGCTCTTGTATATTTAGATCTTTAATCATAGTGTTTGTCCTGGGAAGAGAATAGATTTACCTGCCTCAATAATTGGCAGATAAATGTCTGTTGAATACATTACCATATGTGTTTAGGGCCAAATTCTGTCTGTGCACTGTGCTGGTGTAACTGCACCCAGTTCACCCAGTGATGCTGTGGTGACAGCAGGAAAAAAAAGACTATAAGGATAGTTATATGAAGGGTAAAAGTGGAAAGAGAGCAATGTTGGGAGCTGCCTTGAGTTGAAATTTTGGGTAAAATATGATAATAATAACCATTTTGAGAGAGGAAGGATGCTGGCTATGAGAACCTATTGCTCCAGTGCCTGGCTTCCACGTGGGTCCCTGTGACATGGGTGACTTTACAAGCCAGCCTTCTCAGAATGCCCTCTCTCAGAACTGTGGCTGTTTCTGCCCTGTTGCTTCCTTCGTCTTTTGTATGCAATGTGTAATCTTAGAAAAGTGCAACTGTAGTTGTAACAGACTGCTGGGCTAGTGTAGTGCATGAAGGGGACTCTAGCCTATGTGTGTTAACATACAGACAGGATATGTCTCTCTTCTTATTTCCAGCTCACAAGCACTCAGTATGAAAGTGTCAGGGTGTGGATGGCAAGTAGTCTTTTTAATCATATAGGGCTCTGTTTGGAGCTTTCTTTGGGGCTCACAGCCAAATAAATAATCTGGCCTTTATGTGAGCTGCACAGTTCAGTGCTGCATATCAACCTTCTCCAACTTGGTGCCCACCAGGTGTGGTTTGACTACACCCTTCTGCCATCATCTCTGACTGTTACTGAATGGTGATGATGTGAATTGTAGTCTAACACATCCTGAAGATGTCATCTTGAAGGAGGTTGCTAAATACTTTCTCTTCTCCAAGCCTCAAGATGCAATGTAGTGGCTACAACAGTAACATGAAATGTGATGAAATTTCACATTTGCATCTTTTTTTCCATTATTGCAAAAATTTACTCAATTGTCTTAGCATCTACAGTGCTGGAATGATAATCATACTAGCCTACTTTGCAGAATTGTTTTAAGGATTGCAGGATAAAGCGCTATATAAATGCAG